>SJYV01009624.1:0-14601 GCA_006410875.1 Neotragus pygmaeus | reverse complement strand
CAGTGGCATATGTAAAACCCGCTAGCTCATTGGAGCAGAATTTGGCCACGTGGTGGAGCTGGAGCCCAGGAACTGAAGAAGTTGCCCTCCAGTCTAGGGGCATGTCCATAAGGGTGCTGTCCACTACCCTCTCAGCCCCTGGCCTAGATTTGGGCCCACAACCTGTGTGTGGCTTATAGCCTAGGGCCCCATCTGTTTGGCTGATGTACCAGGGCCCTTTCACCCCGTCCTGGGCTGTCCACCACCCCTTTTGTCAGCCTACACACACCAGCCACCACCTCCCATCCATGCCCTTCACTTTCCACCCCAAAAAAGTTAGTGGGCCCCACAGATTTACTGCAGCCTGGGCCTCCATTGCACACCACTTGCTCTGGTGCCATTATGTTTCATCTCTTCATATCTGATCTAGTCTGGGGTCATGGATAGGGCCAAGAGGAGCGTGAGAGACAGTCAGAGGAGTTTGGGAGTTCCCTTGGACTCCGGACCTTCTTAGTTGTGAGCTCATGTGCTGAGGTGGATGGGGTCCCACGGCCTGCCCTTGTGATGCTCTGCTCGGCTGGGACCTTGCAGCCACCAGTTGTTTTGCCAGGCAAAGATGACACCCTTTTCAGGGTGGAAGCAGGAAAAGACGTTAGGCTCTGATGGATAGAACGGGTGGCAAGGATCAGGCACGTGTTCCAGCTTCTTGCAGAAGACATAATTGAGGAGATGGAGGTTGTGGCAGATGAGGAGCAGCAACAGGGTTTCTTCCCAGGACCTGGAGCAGAAGACAGTGGAAGAGCAGCCAGGAAAGACCTGGAGGGAGAAGTTAGCTTCCCATGCTAGATGTGCTGCAGGTGCTGGCCACCCTGCAAGTGGAACTGAGCTCTGAGCATGAGAAAAACCTCAGGAGCTAAGTTTGATTCATGTGCAAGAGCCATCAGAGGAGGAAGCATGACTTGGCTCAGAAGAGTGCCATCATCCAGGGTATCCCCAGCTTCTGGGCCAAAGTGGTATCCTTTCTACTGCTCCTTGAGGTCTGCTGCTCAGAAGGAGGAGCAGAGGCAGGAGCAGGAGGAGGGGTGGGGGTGAGGGTAGATGATGGATGCCAGTGGACCCTGAAGGAAGTGTGGTACTGGGCAATTGGCAGGCTCCAAAGGTACAGCTGAGTATAATCCAGGCAGGGCCACACCTGGAAGTGTTGCATACATGACTCTGTATGTATACTTCAGGCCTGCATCTGAGAAGGAGCAGCTCCGAGGCCTCTAAGTCAAGAATGACCACAGACAGTATACCAGAATAGCCTCCACAGATAGTTATTGTTGTAAATGTGGATGATCCCAAATATAACTGAGACATGGGAATCACACACACACACACACACACACACACACTCATACACATACACAAACATACACCAATCCCTTTGCTTTCAGACATGGTCTGTCACAATGACTGTTAGTCTGACCATGTAAGCAGTGACATGCCACTACCCAGCATACACAGGTCTACAGAATAATAGTGATCAGAAACAACCCATGCTTACGGAATGCAGAATACCTAGGTGTAGAACGCCACCAGAAACCCAGAGCCATGAGTATGCCTGATCGTATTGCAGGGCCTGAGGACATCGTGGTGGCTGGGAAAGTGGAAGTGCCCAGCATCCTTGAAGATGCCTGTTCCAGTGTCCTTCTTCCACCCCCAGACAAAGGCTGGTGCTCCTGGCTCTCCTGGGCTCAGCCAGTGGCCTAAATGGCTTTTTGACCACAAGCAGATTATGAACCACCCTCAAGTTTCTGTCATGATTAGCGACCAAGATAAAGACTTTTTCAGCTACATGATCGACTTGAAGTTCAGTGAGGGAGACTGAGGACGGGTAGGTATGGTACTTTGCAGGTTGTGTGAGGATCATATTATNTTTCTGTCATGATTAGCGACCAAGATAAAGACTTTTTCAGCTACATGATCGACTTGAAGTTCAGTGAGGGAGACTGAGGACGGGTAGGTATGGTACTTTGCAGGTTGTGTGAGGATCATATTATCCATGTTCCTACACTGTGAGAGTTTCAAGAAGCTTCATCAAAGCTGTTAATGTCTGCCTGGGAGGCAAGCTGAGGCCCCTAGAAGCTTGCACCTTTTCCCTCATCCCTATCACAGCAGGTACAGGTGCGAGCCATCCACAATCCCAGGGAAAGCTGATCTTTTCCCTTCAGGACTACCCCTACTCTTGAACATAATGATCATTAAGCAATATTACCTCGATATCACTGGTAAAATGTGACTCCAGGGGTGATGAGTGTGGGTGTGCAAGGGTGTGGATGATCCACCTGTGGGATCTGCACCTATCTACCCTGTTTTTCTGAAGAATATAGGGTACATTTTTCCACTCCAGTCCATTGGTTCTGGGACTTTGAACAGGGAGCACCCACCCGCAGGCTGGACACCAGGATCCTTAACATTCTCAACTGGTTGACAGGCTACAACTGCAAAGAATCAAACAGGATTGCTGAGGTGGGGTTGCTTTGATGCTGCTTACAGTTAATTATTGATGTTGGAGTTCCTAGCTGCTCTTCTGAGGATTTGGGTCCTGGTCAGCTCAGGGCTGACCTTGCTCAGCAGCAAGGTGTTGCCAGCAGATCATCAGCGAAGACGAGTGGGATGATCCCCTGAAATATATGTTCAGGAGGGAAGATTCTTCCATGAGAGGTAACTGACAGAAACACATGTGGTGAAGGGGTCTGGGGGTGGGCCATGAAGGGACAGACGTGTAGTAGCAGTGACACCGTCCTTTTGCAAATGGGGCTGCTCAGACTCATACAAGCTGGCTGCAGAACCTGAATTTGAGTAATGCATAGCAGGTGAAATACTGAGACTGGAGGTTGTGGATTCAGTGTGTCCATGAGTGAAGCAAATCTTCCTCAAATCATTTGTGGTTCCAGAGTGAGAGTCGTAGGAGATACTAATAGAGGCAGGATGAATTAAGTTTCTTTGTTAGAATTATCCTTCCATGGATTCTGCCATCCCCAGCCTCCTGTTGCTCACTGAGTTTGAGATTGCCTGGGCCCTTCATTCCTGCCCTTTACCCTGGGAAGGACTAACATTGAAAGGGTGTCCTCTCTGGGATCCCAGTGCACCTGTGTGCTGACTTTGGCATCTTATATGTATTTCCATATCCACCACTTGGCGGCTCACCACCACCACACATGCTGTGCTGGAAGCAGCTTCAGGCTACCTTGGGAAAATATGTAAGAGCTCGCAAAGGAGGTGGACAGGAAGCCACAAGGACAGGACATGTTGTCTACTGACTCCAGATGCCCCGTACCTCCTCTTATCGTTGGTCAGCACCTCCTCTCCTATCACCTTATTCTCTGTGTTTGCCCTTGGCCGGACACACACACACACACACACACACACACACACACAAACACAGCCGATGCAAGCACATGCATGTTTACAAACACATACTCAGTGCAGGGACACAAACACAAATAATGAACCCGGGTTCCTGAAACACCTGAGTTTCCTGTTTGCCTTTATGTCACCATGTCGAGCATGTGTGTGTATACATGTATGTTCTTGTGTCGGCTGTGTTGATGTGTGTGTATGTGTGTGTCTGGCACAGGTCAGATGCAGAGATGAAGGCGACAGGAGAGGAGGAGGCATGAGGCGTCCCCAGTGTAAGGGTGGTTGGTCACTATATTTCTGCAGTGACCCTGTCCAGAACGGAAATGAGGAAAAGACAGCCAGTGATAACTCTGGACCGTGGCTCCAGAGATCTGCAATTAGACCAAATACAAAAACACGCTAATCATTTCTACCTTGTTATTGCTTGTGTTTAGACTTAGAAGAGGGGATGCATGGTCTGAGGATTCACCCAGGACAAATCAGATAGGGTGGGTCTTTGAAATCACTGTCATTGGAGCCCTCAGTCTGTGGGCCGTTCTATGGAAATGTGGACATGGCTACAGCAGGACTGGGATGGTGAGGAGGCTAAGGTCCTGCAGAGAAGTGTAAAGACAGGATGGAGAAAGAGTCACAGATTGCCTGCTGCACTGGAGACTTGTTCCACACACATGAGGTGAGCCGGGAGGGTCCTGGGCCTGTGCTGCCCAGGATCAGGCCATCAGCCAGCATGCTCTTTCCATGAAGGTGGCACACATTGACATTATGAGATGCAAAACTCAAGATGAGCTAAGGTAGGCTGTCCATGCAAAACCACAAGCATCCTTGGAGAGACAAGGTATGAGTATGGCATGCCTCCAGACACTTCCAGCCTCTCTGGCACTGTAGGTAGCCAAAAAATACGTGCATGGCTGTCTACTGGAATGTGCCTATAAAGGAGGGAACAGGGAGGAAACAAGTTTGATGGGCTTATTGCATGTCCCAAGGGACTGCGGGAGAGTTGGAGACAGGGAAGCCCCTGAGGGCAATTTGAAGCCTGATGGTTTTCAGGGTCTATGGTCTAGCCAATAGCGGTCCTACCAAAGATACTCCATGGCTCGTACTGAAAGTCCTGACATGAATTCCTTCTTTCCTCTGGGGTCATGCCCCTGGTTGTGGCTTCTAGAGAGACAAAGTTGCATGTCTGCACCTGAGGGAGGATTCTGGCAATATTATTGGAGCATATTCTCTGATTTTGTCATAGAGGATCTGCGCCAGTTGACACTCAGAGGGACCCTGCCTTCCAGATGACTCTTTTTGATGTCTTTGGGACCAACCAAGGACAGGCTACATTGGCACTTCGGCTGTGTAGGCTAGCATGTATAGCTGATTGTATGAAGACCTACCTGGCCCTAATGAGAACAAACGAAAGGGAGTTTTGGCATTTAGTAAATCAGTGAGCCCTGGGTGTTTCAAGCATTCTTGGTGCTAAGTCACAGAGATAAAAGTGCAAATTGACATGATTGATGAAAAAGTGAAAGAAAATAACCAGGACAAAGTAAGTCGGGTGCTTACCAAAATTCATGTTTCTGGAGAAGAAAGCTGGTTCCTCTCCATATGTACAAGTTTCCTCTCAGGGATATTAGTGTGTACACACATGTGCATGTAGAAGCACCTGCCCATACCCTTATGAGTATGAACTGTCAGAACTGACTTAACCAGGTGATGGAAGTTGAATAGCAAAAATATGAAAGTCTTAGAGAAAGGTACATAGACTCTAGCCAGCAGAAGCACTCCGTTAACCTACTGAGCGAATAAGTTCTAAATGGAATGACACTGATAGAGCAAGGATGTCTGGCAGAAGGGAGAGGCAGGAAGACAGTGCCTGGGGGTGACCAGTGAGAGTACAGAGGATCTGAGACACGAAACAGGCTGCAATCCCAGACACGGAAGCCACGGTGGGAGACCACTTAAACCCTTGAATATCCAGCTATGAGGGCCTTTCCATCCTTACCAAGTGTTGGGCATACTTTCCGTGACCTTACCATGAGCATGAGCAACCCTTACCTTTTTTGTGTGGTTTAAGTGATGGACCAGAACTGCAGCATATCTACCTGCTACCTGCATACTCTTCAAGTTTGAAACATTACTCTTTGTACTCTTTGCAGAAAACATATATTTGTATCAGGACTATAGGATGGATGGCTTAGCTTGATCTGCTTGCCTCTCCCAGCCCCACAGGCCTGGGTGATCAGGAAGGTTGTAATGTGTTCTAACATGGAGAACAGAACCACTTTGAAAAGGGATCAATACGGTAAGTTGGCAGACATGCATGTCTCCAGCACCAGTGGGTCATGGAACTTACCATCTCCCAGGCAGGTATTCGAATAATGTTCAGCGAGTTCTCTCAGGCCAGCAGAGCATGCCCCGTTTCTCCATCTATGAAAAGTGTGGCCAAGCCACCTCAGGTCTGTGAAGCATGCATGTCTCTCCAACATGGAAGGGAGGGTTGCCCAGCCCCTTCTGCAGTTCAGGAGTGACTGCTCACTTTTGGCTTTCAAGTTTGAGAAAGGACTGTCTGAACGTGTGGACTAAGAAAGTCTGATCTCTCGTGGGTACAAGTCACTAAGGAGGAGAAGGACTTGTCTTCACACCATGAATAATCTTCTCGTATGAGTGCTGGTGTCCAGAGAGTGGCAGAGAGCATCAGCACCACTTAGAGAGGTGGAGACACACAGACCCCAGGCCTTGGTACACAATTAGAAGGATTGCCCCCAAACAATGCTATGCCAGAAGCAGATATAAAGAGACACAGAGAGAGAGCTCTATATCCTAAGGCTCTGGAGTCCCTGAACGGTGGATATCAACTGTAGAAAACAGTGTGGTGTTTCCCTACTCCCTAGCATCCGGAGAGCAATAGATTCTCTGTCCCACGGAGAAAAGTATCCAGCCACGTGGTGCCCCTGCTTATCCTTCGGAAACTCAGGGAGAATTCCCAGTTATTGACGGTCTTGAGGGACACAGAAGTGTGTTTTTCAGACTGCAGAGCAGGAACCCTTTTTTTGGAATTTCCAGAGCCTGGTCAATGACAGCACCTGGGGTAGTGCCAGATGCAAAACCCACTACCTCCCTGGAGCAGAACATGTCACGTGGGCATGCTGGACCCCAGGAACTGCAGAAGATCCCCTCTGTTCCAGGGGCATTTCCATAACGGTGCCACCCACCATGTTATCGGCCATTGGACTAGATTTGGGCCAGCAGCCTGTGCTGACAGCCTAGGAACCCGCCTATTTAGCTGATCTATCCAAGGCCCGTTTACTTTGTTTTGTGCTGTCTGCCACCCCTTTCTTCAGCCTCAGTCCACCCCACCCACACCAGCCCCAGCTTCCCTAACATCCCCCTCACTCCCTGCTCCCAAATAGCTAGTGGGTCCCACAGGATTACTGCAGCCTGAGCCACAATTGCTCACCACTTGTTGTGCTATTATGTCCCATCCCTTCACATCTTCCCAAGCCTGGGGTCACAACCAGGGCCAAGAGGAGCTTGAGAGATGATCAGAGGAATGAGGGGGCATTCTGAGACCTTGGACTTTCCTAGTTGTGAAAGTCGATGCTCAGGGCACTGGGGCCATTGGTCTGCCATCCTGATGCTTTGTGCAGCTGGGACCTTGCAGCCACCAGTTTTCACCTTGCAGCCACCAGTGGTCATGCCAGAAAAAGAGGCCACCCTCTTCAGGGTGAAAGTGATGGACAATGGTGAACCCCTGGTGGATGGAGACATGGAGGGGATCAGACAGGTGTTCCAGCTGCTTGTGGAAGATGGGATGGAAGAGTTGGAGGTTGTGACAGATGAGGAGTGGCAATAGGGATGCTCCCAGGACCTCAGGAGAAGATGGCAGAGGAGCAGGACCAGGAAGGCCCAGGAGCACGACTGAACTTCCAAGACAAGATGCAATGCAGGCCCTGGCCGCCCTGCAAGTGGAACTGAGCTCTGAGCATGAGAAAACTGCAGGGCTACTTCTGGTTCATGTACAGGAACCATCAGAGGAGGAAGCCTGACTTGGCTCCAAGAAGCACCATCATCCAGGGCATCCCTTGCTTCTGGGCCATAGCTGTATCCTTTCTACTGCTCCTTGGAGTCCGCTGCTCAGGAGTAGGAGGAGATGTAGGGACCTTTTCCTTCCTCCCTAAACTGGCATATGCAGTTGCGGAGCCATCCATGGTCCCACTGCAAGGCAATATTTTCCTTTCAGGACCACCCCTACTTCTTGAACACGGTGATCACTACGTAAAATTACCTTGACATCACTTGTAAACTGTAGTTCCTGGGGTGATGAGTGTGGGTGTGCAAGTGTGTGGATTGTCCACCTGTGGGATCCACACACAGCTCCCCTGTCTCTCTGCAGGGTATAAGGCATGTCGTTCCATTCCTGTCCACTGGTTCTGGGCATAGGACTTTGAAGGGAGAGCATCCAGCCACAGACTGGACAGGAGCCTTAACTTTCTCGGCTGGTTGTCAGGTCACAACTGCCCAGAATCGAACAGGATTGCTGAGGTGTGATTGCTTTGAGCCTGCACACAGTTAGCAATTCATTTTGGAATTATTGGCTGCTGGCTAACCTTGCTCGTATTGCCAGCAGATCATTGGTGAAGATGTGTGGGATGACCATCTGAAGTAGTACCCTTAGGAGGAAGGTTATTCCATGATAATAACTGTCAGAAACAAATGTGGAGAGGGGATCCAGTGGTGGGTCCTGAAGGGACAGTTGTGTAGTATCAGGGACACTGTCCTTTCCCAAATGGGGATTCTCAGACTCATGCAAGCTTGCTGTAGAACCTGAATATGGGTTGTGCATGTAGCAGGTGACCTCCTGAGACTGTGTATTTGGAGAGTTGGTGTGTCCGTGAGTGAAGAAATTCTCCCTCAAATCAACTGTGATTGCAGTGCCAGAGTCCAGGTGATTCTACTAGAGGCAGCGTGAATTAAATATCTTGGTCAGAATCATTCTTCCATGGGTCCTGACATCACCCAGCCTCCTGCTGCTCACTGAGTTTGAGATTGCCAGGGTGTTTCACTCCTGCCCTTTACCTGGAAAGGCTTATCATTGAAAAGGTGTCCTTTCCGGTGTCCCAGTGTACCTATGTGCTGACTTTGGGATGTTCTGTGAATTTCCACATTCACCACTCGGCATCTCACAACCACCAAACATGCTGAGCTGGAAGCAGCTTCAGGCTGCCTTGGGAAAATATGGAAGAGTTCATGGAGGAGGTGGACAGGGGGCCACAATGGCAGGACATGGTGCCTACTGTTGCCATCTCCGACATTGCTGGACGTGGTCTTTTTCATCTCCTGAAACACCTGTATTCCCTGTTTTTGTTTGTGTCCCTGTGCTGAGCTTGAATGTGTATACACACGTGCTTGTGTTGCGTGTGTGTGTGTGTGTGTGTGTGTGTGTCTGGCCCAGGGCAGATGCAGAGATGAAGGCAACAAGAGAAGAGGTGCTGAGGAACCATAAGAGATGGCATGAAGCAACGCCAGTCTGAAGGTGATTTGTCGCCATATCTCTGCATTGACCCTGTCCAGGATAGGAATGAGGAATGGATGGCCAGTGATAACTCCTGACCATGGCTCCCGACATCTGCAATTAGACAAAATACAAAACACGCTCAACATTTCCACCTTGATGTTGTGTGTGTTTGGACCAGGAAGAACGGGTTCATGGCTTAAGGAATCACATAGAACAAATCAGGTAGGTTGGGGCTTTGAAACCGCTATCTGTGGAGCCCTCAGTCTGGGGGGGGGGATATAGGTGGGTCTGTGGAAATGGTGGACGTGGCTACGGCAAGACCCAGGATGGTGAGGAACCTAAGGTCCTGCTGAGATGGGCAGACACCCGACGGAGAAAGAGGCACAGATTGCCTGCTACACTGGAGACTTGATTCACACACGTGAGAAGAATCAGAAAGGTCCTGGGCCTGTGCTGCCTAGGATCAGCCCATCAGACAGCACATTCCCTCCCTGAGGGTGGCACACACTGGTACAATGCGACACAAAATGCAAGACGTGCTAAAGTAAGCTGTACCTGCAAAACTATAGGCATCCTAGGAGAGACGATGTGTGAGTGTGGCAGGCTTGCAAGCACTTCCAGCCTACCTCCCTGGCAGTGCAGAAAGGCGAGGAAAGTGCAGGTGGGTGTACCTGTTTGACTCTCTGCTGGGATATGCCTATGAGGGAGGGAACAGAGAATAAGCAAGGATGGTGGCCTAATTGCATGTCCCAAGGAAATCAGGGGAGTCAGAGACAGGGAAACCCCTGGGGGCAGTTCAGGCCCTGCTTGTTTTCAGGGTCCAAAGTCTAGGCAATAGAGGTCCTGACAAAGATAAACCATGGTCCGTGTGAAAGTCCTGACAGGAATTCTTTTCTTTTTTTTTAACCCCCTCTGAGGTCTTGCCCCTGACTTTGGATACCTGAGGGGCAAAGGTGTGCATCTGCACCTGAGGGAGGACTCTGGCAGTCTCGCTAGAGCAGAATCTCTGATTTTTTCATAGGAGATCTGCACCAGGTGACACTCAGAGGGACGTTACCTTCCAGGTGAACGTCTTGGATACCCCTTGGCCCAACTAGGCACTGGCTTCCTTGGCATATGGGCTGTGTAGGGAAGCAAGAATGCGACACTGTAGGGAGTTCTACTTGGGCCTAATGAGACCAACTGAAAGAGAGACTTGACATTTAGCAAATCACTGAGGCCTGGGTGGTTCAAAAACTCTTGGTGCATTTGACAGAGAAAAGTTGATTTCTGCCCAAGGGAGGCATTAGCTCTGGGCCCAGAAAGTGCAGGTTTACTAGGGCGTCATCTGTTCTGGGACTTCGTGTTCATGTAGTGTGAAACAGAAGGGATGATGTGTAAGGATGCCACCTTACTTTTACGGCCTCAGGTTCCATTCTTTGTACTGGAAGAGACTCTGTATCCATGTGTGCATTCTTCACAATATTGTATCAGACCCAGGCCTATCACAGTCTCTTGGAGACTCAGGCGTCACTTTGGCTTTTTCCTGCTACACGGAGATAGCACTTGGGTCACAGATAGATAGGTGCACATAGAAAGCTACACAGATAGGAAGAACAGGAGACCTCACTTAGAATGTTGTGGGCTGTAAGGGGTGGTAGGTTAGCAAGAGGGGCACACTATTGACAAGGAATGCCCTAGATAGATGCATACCAAGAAAATGGTTCTCAAAGTCAGCTGAGCTCAGAGTTCCTTGTTTTCTGATCCCCTGAAGGAATGCACAGGCAAGGGATCAGGCCAACGTGACTGGAACTGTGAAGCTGTCCAAGGTGATGGGAGAATGCAGAGTGCAGGCACATCCCATACAGTTGTTCATGGCAAGTGCTTCCAACCCTGCCCACTGCTCTGCAGGTCAATCCCTGTCACTAGCAAATGTCAAGATTTTGTTACCTTTGAGGATGAGTCACAGACTTAGAAGTGCAACATGACATGATCAATGAGCAAGTGAAAGAAAACAACCAGGACAAAGAAATTATAATGCTTACCAAAAATTTTCTGGAAAAGAAAGCTTGTACTTCTGCATATGTGCAAGTTTCCTCTCAGGGAAGTTACTGTGTACACACGCATGTTTGTGCACATGTCCATGTAGAAGTCCCTGCCCGTACACTTGTTAGTATGAGCTGTCGGAACTGACCTAGCCAGGTGATGGTATTTGGATAGGGGAAACATGAAGATCTTAGGGAAAGGTACGACTCTGGCCAGCAGAAGCACTGAAGCCAGGGAACCCATTCCCATTATCTCACTGAGTGAACACATTCTAAGTGGAATCACAATGATGCACCTAGGATGCCTAGGAGAAAGGAGAGGCAGGAGGAAAGTGCCTGGGGAGTGTGCAGAGGAAAGTCCACTACACCTGCAGTTTATGAAAAGTAGAAAATGTACCTAATGAGCTGGAAGAAGAAACTTTACCTAATTAATTATCTAGCTAAGGAGATTTCCATTCAAACAACTTAAAGTGCTTCCTGGTTTCTTCTTGCTACCTATAGTATAATATGAAGGATAATTTTAAAAAGAATGGTTAAGAGAAAGTCTATTAAAAAGAAGACAGAACTTGCTAATTTGAAAATTTTTTCAGTCTTTTAAGATGACGGAAGATGCTAGAAATAATGGCTCTCAAGTAAGATCATTTCCAGGGCAATGAGATAAGGTGGTCTAAATATAACATTTTACATCACCTATATTCCAATTCTTCTTCATATTATTATTATCATTATTATTATTATTAAAGGTGTGATAAAGATGAGTGTGACTGTAAAATTATTTGTTAAGACTCAGAAAGCTGGGATGCTTCATGGCATTATGTAGTCAGGCCAACGCCCTCCAAACAGTTTAGGGGTTTCACTCAAAGATCATTTCAGTCACACACCAATAAGACTTCTATAAAGTTTCAGGATGTTATCCCTCAGCTATCTGAGCAGAAAACCAAGACAGGGTGGGCCTTATTATGAATACATGTGTGATTGTGGTTTAGAGTGTGGTGATTTTCCATGAACACCAGTAAGATTATCAGGAGACACACCAGGTTTTTAAGATGGCATATTTAAGTTCAGCTTGGACTGAAAGGACCAGCAATAATACAAAATAAGAGCTCTGGACTTCTCTCTTCTACAAGCAGGAAGCAGGTTAGGGAGACTGTTTCACTGGAACCATATATTACCCACTTTTATGCAATGGAATCATGTCAGAGGGCAGAATTAAAAATTCAGAGGCTGAAGCCTAGGAAGTTTCCAGGCCTTAAGTTCCAATCAAAGGACTTCCAACAAGAACACGTGGAATTTCAGAACTGCTGCTATTGACTCCCATCTACCCTCCCCTTTCTGGAACAGGAGTGTTTATGAAGGTTATCTATGCCAGACCTACCACTGTATGTTGGCTGTAAAAGTGAGCAGATTAACTCATTTCTTATTTTTCACAGATCCTCAGGTATAGAAGAATTACACTTGTATAATTTGAACTGATGTGTTGGAGAAGACTTGAGAGTCTCTTGGACAGCAAAGACATCTAACCAGTCAATCCTAAAGTAAATCAGTCCTGCATATTCATTAGAAGGCCTGCTGCTGAAACTGAAGCCCCAATAATTTGGCTACCTGATGCGAAGAATTGACTCGTTGGAAAAGGCCATGATGTGGGAAAGATTGAAGGCAGGAGAAAGGGACAGCAGAGGATGAGATGGTTGGATAGCATCACTGACAGAATGGACTTGAGTTTGAGCAAGCTCCTGGAGTTGATGATGGAAAGGGAAGCCTGCAGTGCTGCAGTCCATGGTGTTGCAAAGAGTAGGTCACAACTGAGAGACTGAATAGTTGAGATAGTGTACAAGTTGACCCTGATTCATATCTGGACCTGACTTAGATGACAAGGACCTCAACTTCAAGTTAATGCTATAATGGATAAATTATTTGAAAGCATTGGCAGGAAAATGCATTTCGGGCATACTAGTATGTAAACAATTCGTGGCCATGTGTGTACCACGTGGTCTTGAATTATGTCCATAAATCCTTTTCTTCAGTGGTGGAAATTATACTCCCCTTCACATGTGGGCTGGACTTAGTGGCTCACTACTTTAAGAATATTGTAAAAATGAACAGTGAAGCGTCTGAGACTAGGTCATAAAATGCACTGCAGACTCGTTGTTCATCCCTTTGGATTATTCACTCTAGAAGCCAGCTTAGTCATATCTTGAGAACACTCAGTTAGCCTAGTAGAGAGGCCCACATGAAAGAACTGAGGCTTTCACCCAACAGCCAGCAAGGAAACTGGTTTCAACAGCTATGTGAGTAACTCATCTTGGAAGGAAATCCCCTGGCCCATGTCAAGGCTTCAGATGATGGCAATCTCTTAAAACACTGAGCCAGAACACTCAGCTGAATTACTCCTGGATTCCCAACTTTGAGCAGCAGTATGAGATAATGTTTCAAGCTGTTAGTTTGGGGTAATTTGTTATGTAGCAGTTTATTAATGCAATGCAAACTTTGAGCAATGTCTTTACCCAGTGGCGCTTGTTCATTCTTCTGTGAAGAAGTCTGGGTGTTGAAGAATTGATGCTTTTGAACTGTGGCATTGGAGAAGACTCTTGAGAGTCCTTTGGACTGAAAGGACATCCAACCAGTCCATTCCAGAAGAAATCAGCCCTGGCATTTCTTTGGAAGGAATAATGCTAAAGGTGAAACTCCAGTACTTTGGCCACCTCATGCGGAGTTGACTCATTGGAAAAGACTCTGCTTCTGGGAAGAATTTGGGGCAGGAGGAGCATTGGATGACAGAGCATGAGATGGCTGGATGGCATCACGGATTCGATGAACGTGGTTCTGAGTGAACTCCGGGAGATGGTGATTGACAGGCAGGCCTGGCGTGCTGTGATTCATGGGGTCGCAAAGAGTTGGACACGACTAACGACTGAACTTAACTGAAGCCAGAATCTGCTACTTCAGTTTAGAAAACATACCCCACCCTTGATCTGACCACCCTAAGTATCAGATCAAATTCCTTCTCATCCACCTCAATACCTTATCAGCCTTGCCTAGACTCAGCAATGGTCCTCTCAGTTGAGCCAGAATCCACCCTCACCCTTATGGTCCTCTTAATAAGTTTCCATTCACTGACAAACTGACACCCACTCTGTTTTTGTTGTTCATTGCTTTTCAGTCTCCCTGCCTCTCTTTGCAATCCCATGGATCCACCCTATTCCTTAGCTATAAATTCCAGCTGCGTCCCTGTTGGAGTCAGACATAAGTTCAATCTCTCGCCCATATTCTAAGACCCCGCTGTAGTACTCTTACCTTGAATAAAGTTCTTCTGACCAGTTTTAGTAAATGTTATGAATGTTTTTTTTTTAAACATTTCCAAGTTCTGTTCAGTTCAGTTCAGTTCAGTCGCTCAGTCGTGTCCAACTCTTTGCAACCCCATGAATTGCAGAACGCCAGGCCTCCCTGTTCATCACCATCTCTCGGAGTTCACTCAGACTCATGTCCATCAAGTCCGTGATGCTATCCAGCCATCTCATCCTCAGTTGTCCCCTTCTCCTCCTGCCCCTAATCGCTCCAAGCATCAGAGTCTTTTCCAATGAGTCAACTCTTCGCATGAGGTGGCCAAAGTACTGGAGTTTCAGTTTTAGCATCATTCCTTCCAAAGAAATCCCAGGGTTTATCTTCTTCAGAATGGACTGGTTGGATCTC
>SJYV01009623.1:0-15004 GCA_006410875.1 Neotragus pygmaeus | reverse complement strand
CCATACCAAGGGCCAGCGTCCATGCCAAGGGCCAGCGTCCATGCCAAGGGCCAGCGTCCATGCCAAGGACGAGCGTCTATGCCAAGGACCAGCGTCCATACCAAGGACCAGCGTCCATACCAAGGGCCAGCGTCCATACCAAGGGCCAGCACCCATACCAAGGGCCAGCATCCATGCCAAGGGCCAGCGTCCATGCCAAGGACGAGTGTCCATACCAAGGGCCAGCGTCCATGCCACGGACCAGCGTCCATGCCATGGACCAGCGTCCACGCCAAGGACGAGCCTCCACGCCAAGGGCCAGCGTCCATGCCAAGGGCCAGCACCCATACCAAGGACTAGCGTCCATACCAAGGGCCAGCGTCCATACCAAGGGCCAGCGTCCATGCCAAGGACGAGCATCCATGCCACGGACCAGCGTCCATGCCAAGGACGAGCGTCCATACCAAGGACCAGCATCCGAGACAAGGACCAGCGTCCGAGACAAGGACCAGCGTCCACACCAAGGGCCAGCACCCATATCAAGAGTAAGCACCCATACCAAGGACCAAGGACAAGTGAACTTGTCCACATGCATGAACTTGCCCTACCTCTGTTACTGGAGTCAGCTGAGCCAAAGCAGAAGTCATTCACAGAGCCTCTGGGGTGACGGGGGTGCGGGCCCTCCATCTGGCCTGTGCAGCTGTGCTCGAAAACGTACACATTTCTCAAAACTCAGGCAGCAGTGGGTTTACCATGTGCCTACCTTGTCACATATTGATTATATTGCAAATACGGTTGTTTAGAAAAATTAAGACAAAAGTACACCGACCGATGAAGAAAATGCAAGCCACACAGACTGCAGATTGTAAACACACTGGAAGGGTCTCCAGAGGAATGTTCTCCCAGGACGCCAGCCCTCACTGCTCATGGTTGGCCTGCTAGGCCCTTCACTGAACCTGAGACTTTTCTGGGTCATGGGAAAAGGAAGGAACTACTCCACCCTTTAAAATGTCTATGAAACACCCAACATGCAGTGGGTCCTCCGTGTGGACAACAGGTGCCAGGTGCCACCACCGAACAGATAAAGTAGATTAATTCTGATCACTATTTTCACTAATGAAACTGGGGAATTAATTTCTTAATCATGATTCATTTTGTTGGTGAAGAACTCGTGGGATTATAAGTCGGTACAAATTTTCTGTTGGAGATTTATAGATGGTTAGAGTCTTTAAGTGTTAATTTCCTCTGGCAAATGAATTTCAAGTCTAGAAATTTATCATAACGAATAAAGGACACAATCACAAGCATTTATGTACAAAGATGTTCAATGAAACATCATTTAGACCTACAGCCATCAGTTGTCTACAAATGGGAGAGCAAGCGTACGCGGCACAGCTGAGGAAAACGGTCTTCCCCTAACGGCCAGGCTCATCCTACTGAGGACAGAAGAGCCCCTCGGAGCCCAGGAGGGTCCTGCTGTCTCACACCCAAGGGGACACCTCCCGGGCCGTCAGAAGGGAGCCACCCAAAGGTCACCTGGAACAGTAGATAAATAAAGATAGCACCCTTGGCTTTGGAATGAGCAGGAAGGGAAAGGTGAGCACATACCTCCAAGTTCTGTTTGGGTCAGTTTGTTAGAATCAGCATGTTTGCCTGGGGACACACCAAATCCATTCAGGGAAACGCAGCCAGGACTGACTCCCAAGGTGGCTTCACCACAGCCGCGGAGGACAGAGCCCACCTCCCTCCTCAGTCACACGGAAGAGCCCTGCCGTCCACTGAGGCCCCTTGGGGAAGAAAGTTCGTGCCATCAGAACAGGGCGAGAGTCAGCAGAAAGCAGCAGAAAGGCCTGAAAACCGGGACCAAGGGCAGCGCCTCCTCTGAGCACGCAGAAGTGGCCGAGAAGGGTTGTTGCTGCATTCGGAGCACTGGGGAGCCCACCCCTCACCCTGCGTCTCCTGGTCAGATTGTTCCCCACGGCCCAGTGCCCGTGACTCTGCCGAGCCAGGGTCATGCAGCTGGGACCCTCCCCTCTTGATGGCTCGGACAGCAGCGCAAAGGCTCACCAGCCCCCTTCCCTCTTGCCTTTCTGTCGAGAGAAACAGAAAGGGACCTCACCTACCTTTTTCACCTTAACTGAAACTCCTCCTGAATTTTGGATGTTTTCCACTCATAAGTATGCCCTTTTAAATATTGCACTTAACTTGCCTTTTTATTCTCCAGTTGTTTCTAAGCTTCTAAGGAAGGACTGAAAGCTGCAATCCCGGGCATCCACTCTAATTCTTTGAGCCATGTGCTCAGACCGTGCGTATGTGAGTAGCAAACACAGAAGGTATTTCCTCCCACTTGAGATGCAGGAGCACAGCCCGATGCTGCGAGAGCACATCACAGGTCACTTCTGGACAAGGGGAGGTGACTCGAGACTGGCCAGAGCCGTGCACGGCACTCCTGCACCCTAAAAGCGCAGAGACCCTCCGCCAGTTCCATCTCCACGGGTGAACTCACACTCATGAAGCCTCCTGCCAAGTGTCCAAGACGAGCACATTATCCCTTCTGACCCAGTCATGTTAGAATCCAGGTTAGCTCAAAAAGTTACTAACTTTTTGCTAGTGTTGATGTGAGCACATTAGAGGTAACACCCAGTGTGTACGGAGCACAGAGGCCACCAGCAGAAGCTGATGGCAGGGAATTCAGACTCGACCTTATAGCATTCTAGGTCTTCCTATTTCTTCCCACTCGACATTTCCGGGGTTTTCAGAGGTCACATCACAAGGAAATGCAGTCACCCCGACAACCCGCTGCCAGACCAGCCGGGCTTCCAACCCCGCACGAGCTCCACGACGGTTGTGGACGCGCTCCTCTCGCCCCGGCCCCGCTCCCTGTCGGGACAGCTGCCACCCACACCTCGCTGCTTCTTCATGTGCATTAGGGCAGGAAGCCCGGAGTCTGTGTTTCCGTGCTTTTTAAACACTGGGTAATGCTGGCGCCTTAGGGACCCCATTTTCGTTTCTTTTAAGGCTGTAATCTCCAGAATGTGCAGAAGGCAATGGCACCCCACTCCAGTACTCTGGCCTGGAAAATCCCATGGACAGAGGAGCCTGGTGGGCTGCAGTCCATGGGGTCACTAAGAGTCAGACACGACTGAGCGACTTCACTTTCACTTTTTACTCTCATGCATTGGAGAAGGAAACAGCAACCTACTCCAGTGTTCTTGCCTGGAGAATCCCAGGGACGAGGGAGCCTGGTGGGTTGCCATCTATGGGGTCGCACAGAGTTGGACATGACTGAAGTGACTTAGCAACAGCTCCAAAATATGGAAGCAGAGAAACCAGATGTGGGGCAGAGGATATTTCTTAAGAAACCAGAAAGATGAAAGAGGGAGAGTGTTTTTTCGAGTTCTATCAGCAAGAAAAGGCAAGAACGACGTCAGCCGCACTTTCCAGGGTGATGCCAGCCAGATAGATATCTCCAAAATGGAAATGTTTATTTGAACAAATGGATATCATTCAAGGTTGTTCTGGGGGAAATGCTAATATTCTGCCTGGACACATACCATCGTTAGGAAGTTTGCCTCTGAGTCGCTTCCAAACGACCAACGCCTGACTCTGCCGAGCGCTCTCGGTGTCTGCACCTGTCTCGAGAGGCTTGGCGTCAGCAGGACCCTGGCACGCCCCACATCCGAGGTCCCAGCTCAGCCCAAGCTCCAGCCTACTCTTCGTGATGCTTCTGTAGACACCCAGCTGCCCTTTAGGAAAAATACTTAACTTCCCTACACTTTTTCTACAGACTTCATACCCTGAGAAATTATCAAATGCATATGGCTTTGTTTGCTGAATACCAAGCAAATATCCTCATCGCACATTTGTGTCTAGGTGACCATTTATTTATGTAAAAACAAAGAAATAGTCTCCCCCTCAGATAATATCCATGTTTGGCTTCATGCTGTGGCCACAAAGTACCCGTGACCGTAGGAGGAATAAAACCTCTGTCCCGACCGGTCCTCACGACTCAGATACCTTTCCCTCCCGTGCGGGCGAGTGTGCACAGAGCACTCACTCAAGCTCCACGGTGGGCCTGGAGGCAGGGAGAGCCCTGGCCGGCCCCGGGACATGCTCTGCCCGCAGACGCTGCTCACACACCTCGGCTGCGGGCCGGCTGGAGGGAGGTGGCGGTGGAGGCTTGGGACGGTGGGGGGGGGGGCGGTGCACAGCCACGTCCAGCCGCCGGAGTGGCCAGAGCTGCAAGCTGAATGGACCACAGGGAGGACAGTATAACGGAGGCAGAGAGACCCTCGGGAGCCGGTCACACTGAGACGATAGGCCAAGGTAGGTCTGTGCAGATCACGCTAAAAGCAGCCGGAAGACAGTAGCTGGTTTTAGCAGGAGCAATGTTCTTGGTTTGTGCTTTGGGAGTATCCGGAGCTGCATGGAGAGCAGGGTCTTTGCAGAACTGCCTGAGGAAGAGCATCACTGCTCAGCAGCACAGACCATCTCCAAGCCCGGCCGATGAGGGCAGAGCCTGGGTGTGGCCCGAAAGCTCTGAGCGCACCCACTGCATCTCCACCTGTTGGATCCGACCATTTGGTCTCACAAGGCTTCTTGCCAGAGACAGAAGGGCTCCCTCGAGACCACTGTGCAGTGCACACACCTCTACGAGAGACAGCGTCACACACACTGCTGAGCGTGTCATCGTGACGCTTCCCCCGTGGAGAGTCCCTGCCCGTGCACAGGAGGAGAGTGCAGCCCCTCACACACCCGCTCCGCTCCGCTGCTGCCTATTGCCGGGCTCCTGGTTTCACGGGCTCCCTGCCCATTGCCAGCAACCTTTCTTGTTGTCTTTAAGCAAATCGCAGACATAGTATTATTTCATCCGTAATATTTCAGAGTTTTCTCTAAAAGTTAAGTACCCTTCTCTGTTCAACGTAGCAGTAATGAGCTCTCACATCTAAAACATTTACAAGTGCTATTTAATATCATTAAAAGGCTTAATCGGCATTTACATTCATCCAGGTAGCTTGTGAATTTTTTAAACTGTTTTTTAACCAAGTTGCTTCTAATCCCTGGTCTTTCTCCTTTTGCTGAGTAGATCCTAGTGATGTCCTGACTGTGTCCTCAGCCCCTGAACGTGCGTAAACTGGGAACTAGATCAAGACATCTGACCAGATCCAGGTTCAGTTTCTTGGCAAAATACTGCCTCGACGGTGTCGAAGAGACCTGCACAGAGCAGGTCCCCACGGCCCAGGCAGCCTCGACGGTGCCGAAGAGACCTGCACAGAGCAGGTCCCCACGGCCCAGGCAGCCTCGACGGTGCTGAAGAGACCTGCACAGAGCAGGTCCCCACGACCCAGGCAGCCACGACGGTGCAGTCACTCGCCAGAGCCTGACATCCTGAACGCAAAGCCAAGTGGGCCTTAGGAAGCATCACTACGAACAAAGCTAGTGGAACTGATGGAATTCCAGCTGAGCTATTTCAGATCGTGAAAGATGATGCTGTGAAAGTGCTGCACTCAATATGCCAGCAAATTTGGAAAACTCAGCAATGGCTACAGGACTGGAAAGTGTCAGATTTCATCCCAATCCCAAAGGAAGGCAACGCAAAGAATGTTCAAACTGGCACATAGTTGTGCTCATTTCACATGCTGGCAAAGTAATGCTCAAAATCCTTCAAGCTAGGTTTCTACAGTACCTGAACCAAGAACTTTCAGATGTACAAGCTGCGTTTAGAAAAGGCAGAGGAACCAGAGATCAAATTGCCAACATCCATTTGGTCATAAAGAAAGCAAGGGAATTAAAAAAAAATTCATTGGCTACACTAAAGCCTTTGACTGTGTGGATCACAACAGAATATGGAAATTCTTAAGGCAATGGGAACACCAGACCACCTTACCTGCCTCCTGAGAAACCTGTGTGCAGGTCAAGAAGCAACAGTTAGAGCCAGACATGAGTGACGGACTGATTAAAATTGGGAAAGGTGTACGTCAAGGCTGTATATTGTCACCCTGCTTATTTAACTTTTATGCAGAGTACATCATGAGAAATGCTGTGCTAGATGAAGCACAAGCTGGAATCGAGATTGTTGGGAGAAATATCAATAACCTCAAGTGTGGAGATGATGCCACCCTTATGGCAGAAAGTAAAGAAGAACTAAAGAGCCTCTTGATGAAGGTAAAAGAGGAGAGTGAAAAAGCTGGCTTAAAACTCAACATTCAAATAACTTAAGATCATGGCATCTGGTCCCATCACTTCATGGCAAATAGAAGGGGGGAAAGTAGAAACAAGGCAGATTCTATTTTCCTGGGCTCCCAAATCAGTGAAGATGGTGACTGCAGGCACAAAATTAAGACACTTGCTCCTTGGAGGAAAAGCTATGACAAACCCAGACAGTGTATTAAAAAGCAGAGACATCACTTTGCCCAACAAAGGTCCTTATAGTCAAAGCTATGTTTTTTCCAGTAGTCATGTACAGGTGTGAAAGCTGAACCATAAAGAATACTGAGCATTGAAGAATTGATGCTTTTGAACTATGGAGCTGGAGAAGAGTTTTGAGAGTCCCTTGACAGTAAGGAGATCAAAATCAACCCTGAATATTCACAGGAAGAAAGGACTGATGCCGAAGCTGTAGCTCCAATACTTTGGTCACCTGATACAAAGAACCAGCTTATTGGAGAAGATCCTGATGCTGGGAAAGATTGAGGGCAAGAGGAGAAGAAGGGAGTGGCAGAGGATGAGACGGTTGGATGGCATCACCGACTCAGGGGACGTGGACTCGAGCAGACTCCGGGAGACAGTGAAAGACAGGGAAGCCTGGCGTGCGGCTGGTCACGGGGTCGCAAAGAATCGGACACAACTGAGCAACCGAGCAACAAGGCTGACTGCCCGACGACCCCGAGCAGGGGTGTGGGTCTCACTCTCTACTGGGCCTCTGTGGGGTTTGAGCACAGGTCGTACTGTCTGCATCTCAGCCACCGACTGCTTTCAGGTTCACAAACACACACGTGAGAAACCAGGGTTCCTAAGAGGAGCTGGTTCCAGGGCCGAGCCAGGAGGGTTTGTGAGCCTGAAAGTAAGACACACCCAGAAACGTGGGGTGAGCCAGCAGGAACGTGAACCACCCCACTCTGGGCAGCAATGGCCTGTGAGCCTCTGAATAGGGATAACAGCAGCGTCTACACTGCAGATGGGAAGGGGCCGCCCGTCACCGCAGAGGACGATCGGTAGGAGGATGGATGTGACAGCCACCACCATAATGAGCACTCTCCGCACTGCGCGGGCTTCGCTTCTGCAGGTCCAAAGGTGCGTCCATATGAAAAGCCAAAGGAAAAGTATGTGAGCCTCACCTTACTTGCTGGTCTCACCACAGCCCCAGAAGGTGGCACGTGGAACATGGGGGTGAGGTCTGCAGGTGGGCCCCTGGCCGGGGCTCACGCACGCTCGGGTGCTCCTCTGAACTCGAGACCCAGGTCCAGCGCCAGCTTCACCCCTGCTGCAGGGACCCGCCTTTCAGCGCCAGCTTCACCCCTGCCGCAGGGACCCGCCTTTCCACCCCCTTGTCTTAGCTGTCACTGCCCCTCCCTGCCTGGTTCCCAGCGGCCTCCTTGGAGAAGAGCCCAAGGCTGATCCTGCTGGGCATCGCTTGTGTGGTGGGTCACAGCTGGTCTATAAATACCCATGTGTTTACATGGATGTTTTTCATCAATGTACCTAAATTTCCCATTGCAAATGACATAAACCCTGAAAGCTGAGGGACCATCTGGTTAAATGTCAAATTAAAACGTCAGACTCAGAAGGGACCCAGGGAAACACGTGCCCAGACAGCTGGCGATTTGAAAGCTACATCTTTAAGTCTCCAGTTTGCTCTCAGTCAGGTTACTTGTTTGCCCAGATAAGAGATGAGTTTATTCCCTGACTTTACTAGAAGGTGGGGAAGATGAAAGTGAGATTATTTTTAAATACATGGATGTTCTTTCGTGGAATAGACTTTACAAGAAGCCCAGAGAATTCCATATTCTTGAAAATGAATATGCATTTATTATCCAAGTCATGTCACTTCTGAAGGTGAGAGGAAGCTATGAATGACTCCAGGTTAACAAGAGTCTACCCCACTTTTTCACCAGATCCTGTAGACTGTTGAAAGAAACCTTGGTGACCTCACTTATTCCAGAATATGTTGCTACCCCTTAAAGGAAGCAGGGAGCAGTCCGAAGGCAGAGTCTTCCTTGGCCACACTTGGGCCTGATGCTGACATCTCTCCGCAGATGAGGTCACCCTGCTAGAGTCCGTCCTTGAGCAGTTATTCCACAGTAACCAGCCAGAGCGACGGGATGGATGGGGTTGTGTCTTAGATGCAGGAGCCTCAGCCAGGTGGCTTCTGGGTACTGTCTGGCCTGATGCAGCTTCCTGGTCTCCATCCTCTATGCACACGCAGGTGGGCTTGAAGACTGACCATCCTCTGCAGGAAGAGTCCAGAAACAAATTCATCATGGTCACTGGGCAAAGGCATCCTCTTCCCTCTGACTGTCCCCTCCAACCCCAGAAATAAACCACTCCTCCCCAACAGCAACTTGTCTTAGAGAGCTGACAATCTACACAGCTCCTTCAGAACCACTGAACTGCTCCAGCGGTGGGAGTCTGTTAACTCCCATCTCATTCTCAACAAGAAGCTGCGTTTGTGACAGTGATGGCACTCAGGTCTGGAGCCAGATGCCCAGACCTGAACCGACTTTGCCCCTGGCCAGCCCCAATAAGTCCACACCCCAAGCCTCTGTCTCCTTGCCTATCCAAGGAAGCCACAGCAGAGCTCTCGGGGGATCCACGAGACAGTTCGGGAGGAGCAGGCACCTGGCAGGGAGCGGCCGACCCCCCAGGAAGACGGGGCCTCTGTCCGTGCTGTCGTCTGTCCTGTGGCTGCACTCACTACAAGCACACCCACGAGCAAGTGGATGGTGAGTCGTATTCCAGGACCAAAAGCTTTTGCCGTGGCAACAGTGAAGTGCTCCACAGGTATTTAATCCAAAATGAGGCTTGTTCCAGTCCTGATGAAAGTGAGGATGAGAGGAAGGTGACCAGCTGCAAGGTTCTCGGCTCTGACCAGACAGAGTCTCAGGGGCTCCGGCCCCACGTTGCCCTGGAGTCCAGGAGCCGCCAGTGGCAAGACAGTCCGCAGCAAGGCACCCGCCCCTTCTTCGTCCTGATGGCAACTCCTGGAGGGCTCTCTGAGGGGCAAAGGAGCGGGGGAAGTTGCTCATCATCAATCCAACGAAACTACCTAAAGAGCAGAGGCTGCGTCTGTCCTCAGGGTCTTAGACGAGTGTGGGTGATTGCAAGTCTGCTTGGAGGAGGGGTGAGTAAGCACACCTCTGGATGTTGTTCATAATATTTATTTTGGAAAAATATTTTAAAAAGGAATTTCTTCATTAACAAAACAGTAAAAAACTCAAATAACATTTGCACAATATTCCATAAATACATTTATATACAAAAAAATATAGTCACATTGACCCGAAGTGCCTTTGTACATATTTACCAAAAATTTAAATTATAAAAAATGAACATCACAAAATACTCAAGCTTTACAGATATCATGAAAAATATTTTTACAAGTCCAAAAAATAACGCACATCTTTTCCACCTAGAAAAACACATTTTAGTATCAAAAATGACAATAAAGGCAGTGTTTGTGATTCTAATTCAAGAGAAGACTGGCTCATAAGAATCCAAAATATACACTTCAGGCAGTGCGTGCTTCTTACGTAGTGATCAAGTCCATTCATTTAAATATATATTTTTTAAAAGCGACTGTCCATAGTGCAACGGAAACGTCCCAGAGGAGAGCAGCGGCTTCGGGAGTGCCGCCGCCCCCAGCAGGAAGAGGACCTGGCTTCCAGCAGCAGTCAGGAGCACGTCCGCTCCTCCCAGCAGCATCATCGGGGCCGACACCTCGGAAGTTCCTTGTTCTGCAGGAACGGAACTTGCCCGTGACCTCCACGTCACACCTAGAGGGCCCAGGGGACAGGGGAGGTTAGCGCAGCCGGAGGCCCAGTTCTGGCTCCCCGGCTGCAGGTGGGCCCCAGAAGCCCACGCTGACCTCAGTTGCGATGACACACTCGTCCTGCTCCTCGGATATGACGTATACCGACTGGTACTTTGTGTCTTTTGAAGCAGAGTACACAGAGTCTGGCCTTTTTCTTTCAGACGCTTCTCCACTAGAGGGAAATTAAAGAGCCACAGTCAACACATGGAAACCTCTGTGAACAGGAAAATGATCAGAGCTTGGAGGAACACACCTGGCTGGCCCCCGCCCTGCCCAGCCTATCCTGCCCATCCCCCGGGTGTCAGGTAGTCCTCCCCGGGATTGCCCCTGCCCTGCCCAGCCTGCCCTGCACATCCCCTGGGTGTCGGGGCACCCTCTCCTGCTGGCCCCCCGCCCAGCCTGTCTTGACCATCCCCCGGGTGTCGGGGTGTCCTCCCTGGGATGGCCCCCCTGCCCAGCCTGTCCTTCCCATCCCCTGGGTGTCGGGTAGTCCTCCCCGGGATTGCCCCTGCCCTGCCCAGCCTGCCCTGCACATCCCCTGGGTGTCGGGGCACCCTCTCTAGCTGGCCCCCCTGCCCAGCCTGCCCTGCACATCCCCTGGGTGTCGGGGTATCCTCCCCGGGATTGCCCCTGCCCTGCCCAGCCTGCCCTGCACATCCCCTGGGTGTTGGGGCTGTCTCTTATACACATCTTGGCAACTCCTGGAGGGCTCTCTGAGGGGCAAAGGAGCGGGGGAAGTTGCTCATCATCAATCCAACGAAACTACCTAAAGAGCAGAGGCTGCGTCTGTCCTCAGGGTCTTAGACGAGTGTGGGTGATTGCAAGTCTGCTTGGAGGAGGGGTGAGTAAGCACACCTCTGGATGTTGTTCATAATATTTATTTTGGAAAAATATTTTAAAAAGGAATTTCTTCATTAACAAAACAGTAAAAAACTCAAATAACATTTGCACAATATTCCATAAATACATTTATATACAAAAAAATATAGTCACATTGACCCGAAGTGCCTTTGTACATATTTACCAAAAATTTAAATTATAAAAAATGAACATCACAAAATACTCAAGCTTTACAGATATCATGAAAAATATTTTTACAAGTCCAAAAAATAACGCACATCTTTTCCACCTAGAAAAACACATTTTAGTATCAAAAATGACAATAAAGGCAGTGTTTGTGATTCTAATTCAAGAGAAGACTGGCTCATAAGAATCCAAAATATACACTTCAGGCAGTGCGTGCTTCTTACGTAGTGATCAAGTCCATTCATTTAAATATATATTTTTTAAAAGCGACTGTCCATAGTGCAACGGAAACGTCCCAGAGGAGAGCAGCGGCTTCGGGAGTGCCGCCGCCCCCAGCAGGAAGAGGACCTGGCTTCCAGCAGCAGTCAGGAGCACGTCCGCTCCTCCCAGCAGCATCATCGGGGCCGACACCTCGGAAGTTCCTTGTTCTGCAGGAACGGAACTTGCCCGTGACCTCCACGTCACACCTAGAGGGCCCAGGGGACAGGGGAGGTTAGCGCAGCCGGAGGCCCAGTTCTGGCTCCCCGGCTGCAGGTGGGCCCCAGAAGCCCACGCTGACCTCAGTTGCGATGACACACTCGTCCTGCTCCTCGGATATGACGTATACCGACTGGTACTTTGTGTCTTTTGAAGCAGAGTACACAGAGTCTGGCCTTTTTCTTTCAGACGCTTCTCCACTAGAGGGAAATTAAAGAGCCACAGTCAACACATGGAAACCTCTGTGAACAGGAAAATGATCAGAGCTTGGAGGAACACACCTGGCTGGCCCCCGCCCTGCCCAGCCTATCCTGCCCATCCCCCGGGTGTCAGGTAGTCCTCCCCGGGATTGCCCCTGCCCTGCCCAGCCTGCCCTGCACATCCCCTGGGTGTCGGGGCACCCTCTCTAGCTGGCCCCCCTGCCCAGCCTGCCCTGCACATCCCCTGGGTGTTGGGGTGTCCTCCCTGGGATGGCCCCCCTGCCCAGCCTGCCCTGCCCATCCCCTGGGTGTCAGGGCGCCCTCTCCAGCTGGCCCCCCTGCCCAGCTGGCCTCCCCATGTGCCCCCTCCAGGCCGAAGCACTCACCCTCTGAGTGTCGGGGTGCCCTTCTCCTCCCCCGCAGGGCCCTGGGGCTGGCACTTGGCATCGTGCTTGCCACGGGGCTCCGCTGTGGCTGCGGCGCCCTTGAGGCCCTGCAGCAGGTTGTAGCCCACGGCGGGGTCTCGAGCGGCGAGGCCGTTTTTCTCCGCGCTGGGCTCCACGTGGAAGTCTGCTTTCTTGTTGGTGTTCTTGATCTGCCTGGTGCCGATGACACTGACAGACATGCCCTTCTCCCGCTGGCGGCTGGCCAGGTTGTTCATCGTCTCCGTCTCCCCCCGGCAGGGCTCTGCAGGGGGCCGGCGCTTCTGCAGCCTCAGCCGCACGCAGACCGCCGTGGCGGCACAGCCCAGCAGCAGCGTGAGGACCAGCACCACGCCCGCCCCGACGGCCACCCAGGGGGATGGGCCGGCCTGGCCCTCCACGTGCTTCTCCGTGAGGTCCACCACCACGGGGCCCGGGGGGGGCTCGGGGAGCAGGAACTGGCAGTTGGGGCCCCCGTAGCCCCGGGCGCACTCACACAGGTAGCGGGAGGCCCGCTCGTGGCAGGTGGCCCCGTTGTGGCAGGGCGCGTGCTCACACCTGCTGACGGGGGCACTGCAGTTCCTGCCCGTGTAGCCGGGGGGGCAGGTGCAGGAGTACTCGTTCGCGCCGTCCCGGCAGGTGCCCCCATGGGCGCACGGGGAGGAGGCACAGTCGTCCACGTTGTCGTCACAGTGCCTCCCAGAGAAGCCGGCCTGGCAGCGGCAGACGTAAGCGTCGCCGAGGTCCACGCACTGCGCACCTGGGGCACAGACAGGGCAGCAGCTCATCACCGGGGGCATCCTGGAGCATCTGCTGCCCCTGCCACCAGGGCACACACCAGAGCAGAGGCGGGGGCCAGACAGAGGCCAGCAGCTGGGCAGCACACGGCACATGCCAGCCCAAGGCAGGGTGGGCAAGGGGCGGGGCTCTGGTCAAAACCCGCAAATTACATAAACAATACAGGCTGACACCTCCTAACATGCACCGAGCAAAGCACTTTGCCTGCACTGCTGAATTCATCCTCACAGCAAGCCAGCAGAGGACCCAGTCCACAGACGAGGAAGCCAAGGCTTAAGGAGGTTGATGCACTTGCCGTGGTTTCAGTTAGTGAAGAGCAAGAATTGAAACAGAAAGAAAGAGAAAAGAAGAAAGGCAGGGAGGGGGCTAGGGATGGGTCTTTGTCTTTCCAGAGTCAAGTCTGATAGCCCTGCCTATTTTTCCTCTCTAAAGATGAGGCATCCAGTGCTCTATTGGTTCAGCGGCTGGAAACAAACCGGAGGGAGGGCTTGACCCCGGACTGCCTGTGCCTGTGCACACACGAGAGCAAAGCAAGGTGACTCCTCTTGCCCACGGTCCCATCCAGAGCAGAGCCGCCCAAGGGGGTCCAGACTGTCTGGGCCCAGCTCCCTGCCCACGAGTTTCCGTGGGGCATCCCGCCCACTCGTGGGGATCACGCAGCCTCACCAGCCGGCTCTGCTTGGAGACCAAGCAGAGTTGGGCTGGCCCTCAACCATGCAGCGGCTGGGCTGTCGTGAGGGCGGACCCACGGACACTGGGGTCTCAAGCACCTAAGGAGCCGCAGGACTACAATCGAGTCACTGCACCTCCGCCCGAGCAGGTCCTGCAGGGAAGGAACACTCCCGCCTGCCTTTCTAGCTCCCTGGGTGTTTCCAGACTCAAGCACAAGACTTCTGTGAAGTTTCTCATTGTTCAGACAAAAGGGCTTCTGAGACTCAAGGCAGCTCACAGTGATGAACTCAGCTTGAAACTAAACCCACACGCTTCTCATCAATGTGGACCCCTGGACAAAGTCTCAGGTGGGTCAGGCGGCCCCCTTACCATTGGAACAAGGCGAGGAACTGCAGGAATCCATCTTCTTCTCACAGTTAAAGCCAGAAAAGCCCCCAGGACAGCGGCAGGTGTACCCGCCTTCAGGGTTGTCAGAGCACCGGCCCCCGTTGAAGCAGGGGCCGTCGGCACACACCATGGCACTCAGCTCGCAGACCCTGCCATAGAAGCCGGGTGGGCAGGTGCAGGAGTAGCTGTTCTCAAGGTCCTGAGTAACGGAGAAGAAGAAGAAAGCTTTCCTAGTCGCTACCAAGGACCCACACAGTCTGCCTCAGACCAGGGCTCCCGGCCCGGCGGGGCAGCCACGGCGGCTGGGCTCACCGTGCAGCTCCCTCCGTTCCTGCAAGGCCCGACGCTGCACTCGTCCACCTCCGCCTCACAGTTGGCCCCCGTGTACCCAGGCCGGCACGAGCACGTGTAGCTCCCTTGGCCCGTGTTGGTGCAGGTGGCCCCGTTCCTGCAGGGCTTATGGTGTGTGCAGTAGTTGAGGTCTGCGAGGGTGGAGACGGGGAGAGGAGGACAGATGCGGGAGACGTCCTCACCTGTGCCCGAGCCCTGGCAGGCAGGCTGTGGGGGCGGACGCTTACCCTGGTTGCAGAAAAGGCCCCCCCAGCCCTCCTGGCAGTTGCATTGCCAGGGCTGCTGGCAGGTGCCGTGGAGACAGCCTGGGTACCGAATGCACTGGTCGCAGTACCGGCCCTGCCAGCCCACTCTGCACCTTAGGAGAGAGGAGGGTCAGTGGACGCTGCTGCTGGGATCACACATCCCCTTCCCCGAGCACAGGACGTCACCTCCAACAGCATTAGCGCTGCTGGTCCTCGCGAGGCTTGAGCGGCCCTTGGGATCTCTAAACCCCGCGGACAGCTCCGTCCTGCCTCAGAGGGTCTGACTCTGGGCATGAGGGTCAACCAGGGCAGCAGCTCTAGGTGATTCTAACCTACTGAATACTCTCCTTTTCTCTGCCAATTCTTTTAAAATCTCATCTGTAAGTTCCATAGCCACTGAGTAGCTTAGGCAAATGA
>SJYV01009617.1:0-20885 GCA_006410875.1 Neotragus pygmaeus | reverse complement strand
GGGTTGGGGGCCTCACGTGACCAGGCCCAGGCGAACTTGGCCTGCGAGCCCGGACGGCGTGGTCAGGGCGGTGGAGCATCCCGGGCTCCGTCAGCCCCTAACCCCAACGCCCTAGGCGAGCCGACAGCCAGTCCCTTTCGTTTTGTTTAGAAAGACCGTGGGTTAGCGCCTTTATATTGTAAATCGGCGGTTGACTTTCATTAAAGCCAAAGAGAAGGATGACCGTACTCTTCACTCCAAGAGTTAAAAATCTCGAGTCATCGGGTTGAATACTGAGCAAACTTAATATTCCCAACTGGGAACTCCTCTCGGCTCCTCTGCGTTCCATGTGATATTAAAATATTGAAGGGCAGATTTTAGTAGGAAACTGATAACTTTGTAAGCTACCTAATAAAATGAAATTCAGCTTAACCTCCTGAAACGTGTATTTTGTTACACCTTTTGTTGTTGTTATACCATTTTCTCACACAGGCGTCCGGTTTCATTCCAGATATTCAAGCATGTTTACTTCCTTCTAAGAAAGAAAGAAAGGGTAGCTGCTCAGTCGTGTCCGACTCTTTGCGCTATGGACTGTAGCCCACCTGGCTCTGTCCATGGGATTCTCCAGGCCAGGATACTGGAGTGGGTTACCATTTCCTAAACCCCAAGCCAAATGAATAAACAATGGTCGAGCACACTGGTCTTTTTTTTTTTTTTTAATGCCAGTAAGCATCAGCCCCCCCCCCAAACTTTCCAAATTATTTAAGGTGATACTGTTTATCGTGGAGGCAGGGGAGTGTTTAGTTATGATAGGGACTGGAGGCTGTATTCTTGCCGAGTTCGGGGTGGTTCTGCCTCTGCGGGCTCGAGGGCTCCTTTTCGTATGTAAATGACTGGTTTCCTTCCTAAGATGTGTGGCGAGATCTGATCTTGAATGCTGAACTCCGTCTGAACAGCTGTGAGAATCGGAAAAAGGGCCACCTTGAGCCGTGCACATACTCTGTATCAGACTGGCAGAAACTGGGCGTCATGCACCGGCCCAAATAACCTTTCGAATTTGTACTGAAAACAAGAGGTGAAGGGAGTGCTCCTGGCGTCGTTGCCGCCCTTAGTCCCGGGCCCGTGGTCACCGAGCGGTCAAGCCTGGATGTCCCGGGAGTCCGACTTACGCAACCCTGGCCCCGAGCGCGGGTTCATGGAAGCACCGTTAATTGTTCTCGGGCTTCGCGGGGAGCCCCTTCCGGGGGCGCAGTGCGCTCGCGGGGCGCGGCGCCGCCCTTCTGACGTGGGTTGTCTTCGGGGACATCAGGCTCTTCGCTGGCCCCAAGGTTGACCACCCAGGCCTTCCCACCCAAAGGCGCTTTTTGTCGCCTGCTGCCTCCGGAAGGTCTCTCCGGGCCGGGCGGGTGGAACAGGATCTGCGCGCCCGGGACGCGCCAGGCCGGGGGCGGGGCTCGCCGTAACCTTTCCCCTACTTTTCTCAGCCGTCACGTGACGCCCGCGGGAGAGGCGGGGCGCGCCGACCGCAGTTGCAGGCGGCGGCGGCCAGGAAGCCTTCCAAGCGAGCAATTAAAGTCGCAGCCTGCAGTCTGAAGGCGGTGGGAAGGTGGGAGGCGGAAACGCGCTCCCGCTCCGGGCCGCGGGCTGCTTCTGCACTTTGATCGGATGCATTTTTTCCTTTGTTGGAAAAAAGGGTTTAGTCACTATGCATGGTTGTTGTTGGCAGACCCGACCCAGTGCAGCTACCGCTGGAAGCCTGCACTTTGAATTCTGGAAAAAAATTGCTGCTTTTAAGAATAAAATTGTTGTTCCAACTGGTCGGTTTCAAGTGTGTTTCGGAGATTCTCTGTCTCCCAACGTCAACGAGGCCTCTACCCTAGCCCCTCTTTTGAGCTTCTCCTACGAGGACTTTTGTTTAAAGAAATAGGTAATACAAGCCCAGGATGCAAAACGAAGTGGGTACCAATGGGAATTCAGCACAGAACGGCTGCCTCTCTCGTGCCCCTCCGGAGAAGCCACCCCTATTGTTTCTTTGACAACTGCAGAGATAGTCTACGCTGTACAGGGCATTTAAAAGAAAATCTGCTAGTTAACACAAATAAGGAATATTTTCTGCTTGTTGATTTCTGATTATTTTGCTGCCTTTTGTGAATTTCACCTTTTGCCCAAGCAAATATTAGGTGGACACTGCGTTCCCAGCAGGCCCTGGACTGAGGCCAACTTGAACTCCTTAGGTAAGGTGACTGTGGAATGCCCTTTACTTTTTTTTTTTTTTTTTGCATGTGAGTTGTTTTTACGTCCAACAATGTTTCGGGAAGTTAATAATTGAAAGTAGTTGCGGTACAGTAGGGCAATGGCCCCATGGAGGGTTGGGAAGCAGGGCAGCCGGGCTCTCAACTTCTGAGGGCTTATCAGCTGACTGTTGGACACCAAGTTCTCTAGGTAGAAAGGAAAGGAACTGCTCCTACTCTGGATGTGGTTCTCCCATGTCCTAGGAAGTCAGGATCCTCCTAGATTCTTCCCAACTGGCCCCTAAGCTGCACCTGCTGCTTCTGCTTCCTAAATGGCTTTTGAACTTGCCTTCCTCCCCGTTTCCCTGAGCCAGAGCAGGCATTCAGGTATTTGTTGTATAAGCAAGGGAAAGTTTGAGTCCCTTTCTTCCCTGGATTGTTGTGCGGTTTTCTTTTCTTTTTTTTTTTTTAACATTTATTTGGCGGCACCTGGTCTTAGTTGTGGCACGTGGGGGCTTCAATTTCCATTGCATAATGTGGGATCTTTCATTGCAGCCTGTGAACTCTTAGTTACATCATGTGGGATCTAATTCCTTGACCAGGGATCGAACCTGGGCCCCCTGCATTTGAAGCACTCAAAGTGTTAGCCACTGGACCACCAAGGAAGTCCCTCCCCTGGATTACTGTACCCTCCTAAGATGGTGAGGGCCCTTTGGGACAGTTGGGTCTCCCTTGGGAAGCCTTGCTTCACCTTGTTATTACCGGGGTCAGGGACTCCTGCCAGCTCTGTCCTTCCCCACATCAAGGGGTCAGGATGCCCCTCTCCCACCAGTATACTGGCTTCCTCTGGGGTCCCAAGCCCTGACCCCCAGCACACACACAGCATTCAGCAGGATATGTTAGGTTGTGTTCCAACATCCTGGTGGGGAGGGGAGTAAGCTCCTTAAGGACAGGCAGTGACTTTCTAAGGAGTCACTCCCTCCCACACAATTAAACAGGTAGTACATGTTTGTACTGAAAGCAAACACAAAATAACCTTGCCTTTAAAAACATTGTTTTGTACGGTAACTTGGACTTTGTTTTTTCTGAAATACTTCATTTGTAAGATTATACCTGTATCACTGATTTTTCCCCAAGTGTCAGCTCATCTGTGCCCTTTTTAAAAGATTTCAGTTCAGTTCAGTCGCTCAGTCGTGCCCAACTCTTTGCCACCCCATGGACTACAGCACACCAGGCTTCCCTGTCCATCACCAACTCTTAGAACTTACTCAAACTCAAGTCCATTGAGTCGGTGATGCTCAGAATTTTGGTTTCTTTCAACTTTTGCCAGCATACGTTGTTGTGCAGAGTGAAGTATAGCAATGATGCTGTTAAATGTCAAAGACGTTTAGTGGCGGTATCAAGTACAGTGGCAAGAGGCGGGATGGGACGCACGAGGCGACCCTCATTCTTGGAGGACTGCTGGCCTGTGGCTGCAGTTGGGAAAGTACAGAGTGTGTTCCTGCACCGGAGGTCTGATGTGAGTTATGAGCAATGTGCATACTTTATTTGCCAGGAAACGGATCTTATGAATGGCGATGACATTTGCTCTAGGCCACACACACATACACACAGGCACACACACATCTGAGTACGTGGCGGAGCTGGAATCTGAACCTCCGTCTGTGTTTTCCGAAGCTTGTGCCCCCTCCTGTAACAGGCTGCTTCCCAGACCGCTGCGCAGGTCAAGGGCCTGCGTGTCGGTGCTCCCCTCCCCTGGGCCCAGTGGACATGACACCCGACCAGCTGTGTGTGTTTCTGGGTCTCCGTTTCCTCCTCTCTAAGCCGGTGCCTCTGACACCTGTCATTCTGTCTCACGGGGATTTTATGAGGATCCCTAAGGGGCCAGATGTGAGAGTAGTTTCCGCGGTGTGAATCCCTTGGCTGTAGCAGGTTTCATGGGTACAGCTGCCTTCTGCAGTCCCCAGATTGGAACATGTGGTTTGACCAGTTCACCTGCACTTTTGGGTGCAGTGGAGAGGCACATGGGTGGCAAATACAGGGCGCCTCTCCCTCTGCCAAGGCTTTGGAGGGAACCACTCCGTGGTGGGGAGGAGAGGCTCTGCGAGCTCTCTTGGGTGGATGCGTGCCCCACCCAGCTGTCGTCACTCAGGCCCTTGTGCCGATGTTGGCCAGTCTGGAGGGGGTCCTTCCGGGTGGGCATACAGAGAAAAACACCTGAATAGGTAACACAGTTAATTGGGGCCTGCCAAATTCTGTATTTTCTTTTGCTCTGTTTTGTTGGCCACGCCTCATGGCTCGTCGTTGTTCAGTCGCTCAGTCGCCTCTGACTCTTTGTGACCCCCGAGGACTACAGCGCGCCAGGCGTCCCTGTCCTTCTCTGTCTCCCTGAGTTTGGTCAGGCTCATGTCCATTGAGTCTGTGATGCCATCCGACCATCTCATCCTCTGTCGTCCCCTTCTCCTCCTGCTCTCAATCTTTCCCAGCATCAGGGTCTTTTCCAGTGAGTCGGCTTTTTGAATCAGGTAGCCAAAGGACTGGAGTTTCAGCATCAGTCCTTCGCTGGAAGGACTTCTAGGATATCATTCCAGTGCCTGCATGCATGCTAAGTCGCTTCAATCGTGCCTGACTCTGTGCGATGCTATGGACTGTAGCCCGCCGGGCTCCTCTGTCCATGGGGATTCTCCGAGCAAGAATATTGGAGTGGGTTACAATTTTCTACTCCTGGGGATCTTCCCGACCTGGGGATGGAACCCGAGTCTCTCTTGTCTCCTGCATTCACAGGCGGGTTCTTTACCACTAGCGCCACCTAACCGTTCTCAGGCCAGGGATCCAACCTGTGCCCTTTGCAGTGGAAGCACAGAGGCTTAACCCTTGGGCCACCAGGGAGTCCCCAAGACGTTCTGTAGTTTCCTTATGAAGATATGGCCCTCGATGACCTTTCCTCAATTCTTTTTCTTGTGAAGATTTATCTGGTTAATCATCACTTGTGGATACGGCACAGTATAAGGCTTACATTTGAATTTGCTTTATTTCTGTAGCAGCTCTGTAGGCAAAATCTGTTGTTTCTCAAAAGTCATAGAAAAAAGGATAATGATGCAGAATTCCCCTGTGACCTGCCTTGACTCAGCATCTTTACCCTGTAAATGTGAATGGTTTGTTATGATATACTTCACTGTGAGAAATGAACCATGCGGCCTGTTTAAATAAAGCGGTTATTAAATGATGCGGTCATTCGGTGCTAAGTCATGAATTCAAGATGTAGCCCTTCATGAGTGAAAATGCCTGTCCCTTCCCTGTGCACAGAGCCCTCCGCAGAATTTACAGGGGGATTCTGCATTCTCATTCTTTTGTTAAATAATTTTATTTACTCATTTGTGGCTGTGCTGTGTCTTCATTGCTGGCTGGGCTTTTCTCTAATTGTGGTTAGCAGGGGCTACTCTCTAGCTGTTGGCGTGCAGGCTTCTTGTTGTGATGGCATCCCTTGTTGCAGAGCACGGGCTTAATTGCTCCACCGCTTGTGGGATCTTCCCGGATCAGGGCTCGAACCCTTATCTCCTGCACTGGCAGGTGGATTCTTTACCTCTGAGCCATCTGAGAGTCCCCGCTGAGTTCCATTCTTACCTCCATCAGATTAGGGAAAGAGTAATTTGTTTGTGTGCTCACTTACTGAAAAAACACAAGAGCACAATTACAGAGAATCACGTGTGCAAGGGAATAAGGACGTGGCTCGTGGCACAGGGATTGGGTACCTACACTCAAGTAGAGAGGAGCCCTTTCATTTAGTCTTTCCCTTACTGCTAATTTTTGCCGCACCTGAACTCTCACTCTTATCATCAGCCAAGTGGCTGAGTACTAAATACTAGAGAGTAAGCAGGAACAGAAGAAGAGTCGTGAACCCCCTAGGCTGGAGAAGCCTTCCAGAACCTTCCTGGTGCTTTCCTTGAAGTGCTCTGGGTAGCAGTGCTGAGGTCAGCCTGGAGACCGCCTTGGCCATCAAGCACGGCAGGAACACGGTTTCCCCAAGTAGGAGCCAGTCCTGGAGGGCAGGACCAGCTTTATGTAGCCAAGCAGAACCCTCCTAGGCACTGGTTACCAGACGGTAGAAGAATATGTTGTTGATGATAAAATAATTGCTCATCTAAAGCTAAAGTTGATTCTACACATTCCCTGCCTGCAGTAGCTTCTCTCTCAACTATTTCCAGGGACTTCCCTGGTGGCCCAGTGGTTAAGAATCTGCCTTCCAGCGCAAGAGACACAGGTTCGACTCCTCACTGGGGAACTTAGAGCCCGCATGCCAAAACTAAGACCCAAGCCAGCCATGTTGTTTAGTCGCAAAGTCGTGTCTGACGCTTTGCGACCCCACAGACTGTAGCACATCAGACTCGTCTGTCCATGAGGTTTCCCAGCCAAGATTGTTGGAGTGGGTTGCCTTTTCCTGTTCCAGGGTATCTTCCCAACCCAGGGATCGAACCCACGTCTCCTGCACTGGCAGGTGAATTCTTTACCACTGAGCCACCAGGGAAGCCAGGGATGAATAAATTTTATTTTTATTTTTTTTAAAAAGGGGGTGGGATGTCCTCCAGCCTCCCCTGATGTGGGATGCTGGCTGTGCACCTGGAGACCCTGCCTGGTATTCGTGCTGCGCTCAGCTATTGCTTCCTGGGGTGACCTCTTCTCAGAGGATTTCCAGCTCAGTTGTTTGCTGCTAGACGAGATAGGTTTTAACAGAAGGCAGGGCCTGCCTCTTTGGGCTTGTAAATTGTGCAATTTTAGCGGGAGACTGGAGCATGGGAAGAATTTGAGAGTTGGCACCCGCCGCATTTGCAGTTACTGTCCTCTGACTGCTGGTTGCAGCCACCTCATTTTGCTTACGATAGAGTGACCTAATTTTTCTGTGTCGTAACTTTAGGAATCTTAAGTGAACTTTGTACAGAGTGCTTACCACTTAACTTGGAGTTGGACCTGGGCCTGATTCCCAGCTTTGCTGTTTGCTAGCTGTGACCTTGGGCAAGTTTCTTGACCTCCAAGCCTTGGTCTTAGTAAATGGGATGGCATCAGTAAATCCTAGGATTCTGGTGGGCGTTAAATGGGTTAATGCAGATAAAATATGCATCACATTGTCTGGCATATGCCAAACACTTTGGTAGGAAGGATGTTTTGTATCTTCATTGTTAATAGCGAAAAATTAGTCTATATGCCCTGTGTATCTGTGTCTCTACCTGGTGAGCTACCTCTCTCCTTCTCTGTTGATTTCAAGACTATTATTGAAAGACTTCTTTGTTGTTCAGTCACTAAGTCGTGTCCAACTTTTTGCAACCCCATGGATTGCAGCACACCAGTCTTCCCTGACTTTCACTATCTCCTGGAGCTTGCTCAAACTCATGTCCATTGAATCAGTGATGCCATCTAACCATCTCATCCTCTGTCACCCCATTCTCCTCCTGCCCTCAATCTTTTCCAGCATCTGGGTCTTTTCCAATGAGTCAGCTCTTTGCATCAGGTGGCCAAAGGGTTGGCGCTTCAGCATCTGATAATTTCCAGACCATATTGAAAAACTTCTGACAACATGTAATTTATTGTGTATTTCCACAGCTATAAAGTTTTCTTGGAAGTCTGCTGTCACTTGGCAAGTTTTTATTATTTGCTTTTCACTTTCATGCACTGGAGAAGGAAATGGCAACCCACTCCAGTGTTCTTGCCTGAAGAATCCCCGGGACGCGGGAGCCTGGTGGCCTGCCGTCTATGGGGTCACACAGAGTCGGACATGACTGAAGCGACTTAGCAGCGGCAGCAGCATAGAGGTGATTTCACACCTCAGTTTTCCCCCAGGCTTTTTTGAAGTCTTGACCTGCACTTTGCATTGGATGACCTTTCACCTCCTTTCGTGTTGCAGAGCCACAGTGGTGGTTGCGGGGCGGGGAGCGAAGGGCAGAACAGGGAACCTCTCTGAAGGAAGCCAGATACCCTTGAGGAAAACAGAAAGTCTTATGAATGACTTCTTGATTGCAAGACCAGTGTTAGGATTTGCAGGCCACTGGCTTCCGAGGTGAAAGGCTTTTGTTTGAAGGATTGGCTGTGGAAAAAGAGGCAAAGTGAACACATTTGAAAAAACAAAGTACAGACGAATTCGTTGGCTAAGAATCTTGGGGCTGGCTTTGGGCAACACTGTTAAAATGAAAGTAATTGTACCAAAATGGAATGAGACATGCAGCATTTTCCACCAGATGGGAGAACTGTCTGTGGACTTGTTTGTTCAGAGAATTCAACAAGGATTTGTGTCCTGGGGAGCTTTACAGCTTAGTAATGAGAGATTAAATGAGTAATTGACAAGTGAAAGTCATTTTCGCAGCAAGTACAGCTAAAATTGCTGGATATAACTGATAGAATTTCCTGTGCTTCCAGAATGTGGATTCCAAGGCAGGCACCTGGGAAAAGGAGCTGTGAGCCAGGTGTGAAGCAGGGAAAGAGAAATTTAAAAAGAAAAAAAAATGGGTGAAGGCACCCCAGCTGTGGATCAGAGTTCCCTGGCTCCAGAGCAGGACCTGTGAGTGGGCCTGGCCAAAGAGGAGGGTGACGGGGGCCTGAGCTTGGGAGGGAATTTAAGACCAGACGTGTGAATTTTTTTAACAGCAATAAATAGGTCGTTATGCTCAATCGGGGCTTCTTATTCTGGATCTTGGTGTTTTCCTGGAGCAGATTAGCGTTAAGGTGCTTAAGTGCCCTGGAACAGACCTTCGTGACAGTCTCTCTCCTCTAGTGGCCCTCTTGGTTTCTGAGGTGGCACCGTCCCAGGGTTCCCACGTTCAGCCAAGATGGGCGGGGCTGGCAGCAGCACCCAGGTGTGTCTTACGTGGGGACGATCACCATCGGGTGAGGCTCCAGGTGGGCGCTCTCACGTAGTGCACCTGGAAGCGATTTCTGTCCTGCCAGGGAGAATACGAGGGTATGTGGCCCCACTGCAGGGGCTTCCCAGGAGGCCCTAGTGGTAAAGAATCCATGTGGGTTCCATCCCTGGGTCAGGAAGATCCCCTGCAGGACGGCATGGCAACCCACTCCAGTATTCTTGCTTGGAGAATCCCATGGACAGAGGAGCCTGGCGGGCCACAGCCCATAGGGTAGCAAAAGCGTCGGACACGACTGAAGTGACTTAGCACACATTCATGGACAGTCCTACCGCAGACACGCACACACAGAGAGGGCTTTGTTTTCAGTGTGTCGGATCAGTCACTGGATGTCTCCCTGCAGCTGAGGGCTTGCTGCCATCTGCAGCCACTTCCGGCTTACCTCTGAGCTGTCTGGGCACGCATGGTAAGGGGTGACCTGGCACCAAGAATAGTCCCCAGGGGGCTGCTCCCATCACCCAGCCAGACCTCGGGAGGAGCAGCCAGCCTGTGCTCCTAGGAGGTGCTCCCGCTGCCCCGTCCAGCTCAGGGTTCTTGTCAGAGGGCCTCCAGTCTTTGCCCAGTGATGATTTGCGGGGAAAAGGGAATGACAGAAAGGGAGCCCGTTCACATGTCTTCTCATCTCCTCCAGTCTCCCGAGACCCCGGGGCACANCTGCCCCGTCCAGCTCAGGGTTCTTGTCAGAGGGCCTCCAGTCTTTGCCCAGTGATGATTTGCGGGGAAAAGGGAATGACAGAAAGGGAGCCCGTTCACATGTCTTCTCATCTCCTCCAGTCTCCCGAGACCCCGGGGCACACGTGCATGTTCTGTGGGTGGCTCCCAGCAGTCATGCTGAGTATACCTTGTACCCGGGGAAGCCACCTCTCTCCACCTAGGGGTGGGGGTGGGATTGATCCTGTGGGGGAGGGGCATTGTACCACCCCCACATCAGCAGGTGGGGCATGGAGTGAGGACCACCCCGACCCATTCGTGCCCAGGCATGACAGGCGGTGGAGGTGTTTGAAGGAGTGATGGCAGGAGGGTGTGGGAAGGATGCAAGATGGGTTTTCAGTTGACTTGTGCTGGCATGAGTGGGGCTTCGAGTGAATCGTCTACACTGATACAAGTCCAGGCCCCACGCAGGGCCCTGTGGGTGACTGACTCCCGGTGCAAGGGGGCTGGAAGAGGACGCCCAGGGGATGAACCGGTAAGACAGCCTGCATGCCCGGTGACCTCACCCAGGAGGGAGAGGAAGCCGGAGGTTGGGCTGGTACATGGTGTGCGCCTGCTCGCCTGACTCTGGGGCCCTGGAGTGCCTTTTGACTTCATTCTGGAAGGTTGAAGGGATCCAGAGAAGAAGCGGTGCAGCTAAGTGGCCCTGATCCAGACACAGGCCCGGCCTGCCAGCTGGCCCCAGGGCCCTTCTTCTCGCGGCGTGTTGGGGTTCCCAGCTGTGCTCACAGACAGCAGGGCCGTGCCAGCCGGGTCGGGGGTGCCTCGGGGCTCCAGGGAGGCGGAGCAGGAAGGGAGGACTGGGGACAGGGCAGTCTCTGATCAGCTTTCTTTCCAGGAAGAGGGTGTGTAGGGGTGATTCCTTGCTCTAGTATGTTGGCAGTCTCTCCTGATTCAAGATAGAAAACATCCTGCTGTATTAATATAGTAAAGTTGCTGGCTCAGTTCAGTCCAGCCGCTCAGTCGCCTCTGACTCTTTGCAGCCCCGTGGACTGCAGCACGCCACGCTTCCCTGTCCATCACCAACTCCTGGAGCTTGCTCAGACTCATGTCCATAGAGTCAGGGATGCCGTCCAACCGTCTCATCCTCTGTTGTCGCCTTCTTTTCCTGTTCACTGGGGCTCCCCATAATTCCTGAGTGTCCAAGAGTCTATTTCGGCCTGCCTCCTTGTCCTGGAGCAGGTCTCACCTCCCCACCCCGGCCCAGCCTCACCTGGAGGCAGTTTGCTCGCAAGGCGAGTAGAGTCACCAGCATGGGGAGGACACTCCTAGGTGGCCCTGTCCTGGTTCAGCTCCAGGCCCGTTTACCTTCACAGCAGGGCTGCTCACCTGAGCGCCTGCAGGTAAACATCCTGAGGGACAGCTCGGCGATCTCTTGGCAAGGTCCCCACCATTCTCGAGTGGCGGTCTTATTTGGTCGCTAAGTCGTGTCCGACGCTTGTGACCCTGTGGACTGTAGCCCTGCCAGGCTCCTCTCTGTCCATGGGATTCTCCAGGCAAAAATATTGGACTGAGTTGCCATTTCCTTCTCCAGGGGATCCTCCTGACCCAGGGATTGAGCCCGCATTTCCTGCATTGGCAGACAGATCCTTCACCACTGAGCCGTCAGGGAAGCCCCTCCTAACCACTGGACTACCCCAGAATTCCCAAGTCTTTATGGGAGATAATTCCCATCCACCCATCTATCATGTACTCGTCAGTGATTTTTAGTATGTTCACAAATGTGTTCAGCTGTGACCCCAGTCAGTTTGGGAACATTTTCATCACCCCCAAAAGATGCCTTCCCCTCCTTTACCCCCCACTTTCCCCTGGCCCCAGGCATCCACTGCTTTCTGTCTCTGTAGATTTTGCCCGTTCTGGATGTTTAACATACCAAGAATCATTCGACATGTGGTCTGGCATGCCGCAGTCCACGGGGTTGCAAAGAGTCAGGCACAACTGAGCGACTGAACAACAGCCACGTGCGGCCTTCTATGTCTGGCTGCTTTCACTCGGCATCAAGTTTTCAAGGGTCACCGCGCAGGATATCGTGTGTGGGTGCTTCATCCCTCTGTATTGCCTGTGAATGGCATCCTGTTGTATGGATAGAGCACGTTTTTCTTACCCATCGTCAGTGGAAGGACGCTTGAGTGGCTTCCACTTTGTGGCTATTATGAGTAACGCTACTGTGAACATCTGTGTACAGGTTTGGCTGTGGATATACGTTTTCAGTTTTCTTGGGCATGTGCCTGAGAGCAGAATTGCTGGGTCACGAAGTGACTATCTTTGGCCATTCGAGGAGCTGCCAGACTGACCTTCCCGGCCCCCCCTCAGCCATGCACGAGGCTTCTGATTTCTCCGCATCTTAATGACTGCCATCCTGATGAGTGTGAAGTGGTCCTTTCTCCGCAGCTTAATGACTGCCATCCTGGTGGGTGTGAAGTGGTCCTTTCTCTGCAGCTTAATGACTGCCATCCTGGTGGGTGTGAAGCGGTCCTTTGCTGCATCTCTGCTTTGCATTGCCCTCACGGCTGCAGGGGGCACTATTACAATTCTAAACGTCTCCAACTTTAAGGCTGTGAGTGCCAGGATGCAGGATGGATTTTTCACTCATTAGGTTTGCAGAGGGAACGTCTCAAGTCCTTGTCATCTGATTCACTAATTCCTGCTTGGCACCTAAGACACACAGTTAGTTTTTAGTCTGAACCAAGCAAATCTCTAGTTAAATTCAAGGAGTTGTTGGTTTTTTTTTTTTATAATTTTTATTGGAGTATAGTTGATTTACAATGTTAGTTTCAGAGGTACAGCAGAGTCAGTTATACGCATATATATATATCCACTTTTTTTAGATTCTTTTCTCATATAGGCCATTATAACAGAGTATTGAGTAGAGTTCCCTGTACTATACAGTGAAGAAGTGAAGTCGCTCAGTCGTGTCTGACTCTTTGCAACCCTGTGGACTGTAGCCTACCAGGGTCCTCAGTCCATGGGATTCTCCAGGCAAGAATACTGGAGTGGGTTACCATTTCCTTCTCCAGGGGATCTTCCCAACCCAGGGATCGAACCCGGGTCTCCCGCATCGGAGGCAGACGCTTTAACCTCTGAGCCACCAGGGAAAGACCTATACAGTACTGTACTATACAGTAGGTCTTTTTTTAAAAAGGTATTTTTGTTCATCCATTTATTTTTGGCTGCGCTGGGTCTTAATTGCAGTCGTGCAAGCTCTTAGTTGCGGTGCTTGGAGCCTGGGCCGTGGGCATCGGAAGTGTGGAGCCTCAGGCACTGGACCACCAGGGAAGCCCCCAGGAGGTCCTTATGAGTTACCTGTTTTCAGAGGCTTCTGCCAAGGCCACTGACTTCAGAAAAGGAGGCTGCAAATGCACTCAGTCTGCCCCTGTCTAGAGGGGGTTAGGTCCACGAGCAAACACCGGGCACGCGCCTTTGGGGAGAATTGGCTACAAACACTCGACGCTACATTTAATCTACTGCCTTTAATAATCCCTTCCTGTTCTGTGTAAAGCCCTTGAAAGATCCGATAAGTCATTGAAAGGGTAGCCAGCCACAGTTGTATTTGCTGTGATGCATGCCATGTAGAATTCTTATCTCTTTTAAGACTTGTGTTCACCCCAAGGTTTCGATGGGGGGAGGGGCTGAGTTAACTTTCAGGCTCTGGAAGAATCTTTGAGCCCGCTTGGGTAGCTTTTTGAGAAACAGATTCGAGCTGTTGGTTGGGGTGCCCTCTTGAACGGTTTAAACTGGCTTGTAGCAAGCTATTGCTTAGAGATCTTGGTGCTTTCAAAAATGGGGTTTATGTCTCCAAAATTGGCCGGGCTGTGGACGTTTGCTCCATGCCAGGTAAACAGTGTGCAAAGGGTCATGTTTTGTTTTTCCCGGCTGTGACATGTGGCTTGTGGGATCTTAGTTCCCCAACCAGGGACTGAACCCTCGGCAGTGAAAGCCCAGAGTCCTAACCACTGGACTGCCAGGAAATTCCCACGCGTAAATATCCTTGAATGCCAGGCAGGTGGCACCAGGCTAAGGTTTCATGCGCGGATGCAGTTTTACTGACTTGCTCTTTTCTTTCAAGGTCGTCCCAGCAGAGCTCTCGGCTGCCCATCCCACCCTCGCCCTCGGCCCTGACGTCCCCGCCTGGGTGCCCCCCGTCCACTGCTTCCTGGGTGAATGCCCACTCCCAGTCCCCACCTCACCCACCCTGCTCTGTGGCGCTTCTGTGTTGGGGAGGCTGGTGGAGCCCACACAGTCCAGGCTCCGGCCCCGGGTGCCTCTGAGACCTGTCTGCAGGGGATCCTCCCGCCATTCCCACTGGGGGGCCATGCTCTCCTTGGAAACCTGCCCCAGCTTCTTACTGGTTTCACTGCCCGCCTGTCCTCCTGCTCGCCATGTGGCAGCCAGAGTGGTCTTCTTCGGGCTTCCCAGGTGGCGCTAGCAGTGAAGACCCCCTGCTTGCCANGGCCATGCTCTCCTTGGAAACCTGCCCCAGCTTCTTACTGGTTTCACTGCCCGCCTGTCCTCCTGCTCGCCATGTGGCAGCCAGAGTGGTCTTCTTCGGGCTTCCCAGGTGGCGCTAGCAGTGAAGACCCCCTGCTTGCCAATGCGGGTAGATGTTCACAGACCCCGGGTTTGATCCCTGGGTGGGGAAGATCCCCTGGAGGAGGACCCAGCAACCTACTCTGGTATTCTTGCCTGGAGAATCTCTTGGACAGAGGAACCTGGCGGGCTACAGGCCATGGGATCACAAAGTCAGACACAACTGAGCAACTTGGCACGCATATCTGTGTCTTCTTTGGAACAGACACAGGAACTGACACCCCCGAATCATGGCCCTTGATAACTCTCCATCACCCTAATCGTGAAAACCGGCTGCCTCTGGGCCTTCCTCTCTGAATTCAGCCCTGCCCTGACCCCAGCCAGCCTGGACCTTGGCCCTTTCACAGGTCTGCCTTAGATCCTGAAAATCTTGCCCTCTGTCCAGTCCTTCCCCTGGGCTTCCGTGTCCCTTGGGAGGTCCTCTCTGTCACTCCCGCTTCTTCCTGCCCCCCTGTCTGAGCTGTGGGGTGACCCTTCCTGCCAGCATCTCCATCCTCTCCACGGCTGGCTGGCACGCAGGAGATAGTCAACACACACTTGTTGAACAGACAAGTGAGTGACAGCCGGGATCACTTGTTCTGATTTCCTGAAGAAAAAGCAAGGGAATTCCAGAAAAACATCTACTTCTGCTTCATGGACCACACTAAAGCCTTTGACCGTGTGGATCACAACAAACTGTGGAAAATTCTTAAAGAGACGGAAATCCCAGACTACCTTACCTGCCTCCTGAGAAACTCGTATGCAGGCCAAGAACCAGAACCAGACACAGAACAAGAAACTGGTTCAGAACTGGGAAAGGAGTATGACAAGGCTGCATATTGTCACCCTGCTTATTTAACTTCTGTGCAGAATAGCTCATTCCAAATGCCAGGCTGGATGAAGCACAAGCTAGAATCAAGATTTCGGGGGTAATGTCAATAACCTCAGATATGCAGATGACACCACCCTAATAGCAGAAAGTGAAGAGAAACTAAAGAGCCTCTTGATAAAGGTGAAAGAGAAGAGTGAAAAACCTGGCTTAAAACTCAACATTCAAAAAACTGAGATCATGGCATCCAGTCCCATCACTTCACGACAAATAGATGGCAAGAAAATGGAAACAGTGACAGATTTCATTTTCCTGGGCTCCAAAATCACTGCAGACAGTGACTGCAGCCGTGAAATTCAAAGATGCTTGCTCCTTGGAAGTATGATAGAAGTAGACAGTGTATTAAAAAGCAGAGACATCACTTTGCCAACAAAGGTCGCTGTTTAGTCAAAGCTGTGGTTTTTCCCGTCATGTACCAATGTGAGAGTGGGACCACAAAGAAGGCTGAGCACCAAAGAATTGATGGTTTTGAGCTGTGCTGTTGGAGAAGACTCTTGAGAGTCCTTTGGACTACAAGGAGATCAAATCAGTGATCCTAAAGGAAATCAGTCCCGAATATTCATGGAAGGACTGTTGCTGAAGTTGAAACTCCAATCCTTTGGCTACCTGATGCAAAGAGCCAACTCAATTGGAAAAGACCCTGATGCTGGGAAAGATTGAAGACAGAAGGAGAAGGGTGGGGCAGAGGATGAGTTGGTAGATAGCATCACTGACTGAGTGGACATGAATTTGAGCAAACTCCAGGGAGATACTGAAGGAGGGGGAAGCCTGGTGTGCTGCAGTCCATGGGGTCACAAAGAGTCAGACACAACTTAGCAACTGAACAACAACAAATCTTTGAAACTGCATTACCCTTGATTTTGGTGGGTTTGATGTCTACGCCCGAGAGGCTTGCATGGTGAGAAAAGGAAAAATAGCATGCACTAGGGAGACGCACACTCACAGTTCTGGGGTTTTCTTCTGGTTTACTACGAACTTTGCATCACTGACTCGATGAACATGAGTTTGAGCAAGCTCCGGGAGTTGGTGATGGACAGGGAAGCTGGCGTGCTGCAGTCGATGGGTCACAAAGAATTGGACACAACTGAGCGACTGAACTCAACTGATGAACTTTTAGCCCCTTGTGTGCAGGTGTGCTCGTTGGCACAGGGTTTAGGAAGAGGTGGTGCCATCAGGCACTCTCAGCAGATCGGGGGAGGGCTAACGTCTGGGAAGCCAAGAGGGAAGAGGTGAGTCAGGAGCTGGTCAAGGAAGAAGGTGAAAGGACAAATATTTACAGCAAGAAAATGAAATGTGCTCCCCTGGAAGAGGCTGGAAACCAGCCGGGAGGGCCAGACCTCCAGGGGATGAGTGTGGCAGCTGTCTGACTTCCCAAGTCTCTGGGAGGGAGGCCCGCCCCTGCCCCAGGGTTCTGTGCATTGGGTTTTCCTGGAGTCTTCTGGAACCTGAAGTGGTTTGTGGAGTGGCTACAGCGTAGCCAAGGTGTGTGGTGTTGACCCTGGTTCCCACCTGAGATAAAGGATCAGGGCTGTTAGACTTTCTGTCTGAGGACCTTCTCTGCCAGCCTCCAGGCTGCCTGGTGGGTAGGGATGGGATTTGCAAGTTGCTAAACCGCCCTGGGATTCGGGATTCCAGTCGGGTGAGGCTCCGGCTGCCTGTTGCCTGGAGGCAGGCTTGGTGGGATGGCCAGGGGCCTGGGGGTGCGGGGTTCCAGCTCCTGGACTCTGCTGACCACCCAGCACCTCCAAGCAGAGGCGGCGATGGGTTGTCTATGTCCCGCTGGAGCAGGGAGGGAGAGGTGATGGGCAATCACAACCAGGTGTGTTAATGAGTAGCATTCAATTTATCAAATGGGAGGAAATGGTCAAATTCAGCATGGATCACACGTCTACAGGGAGGGCCTCCCCAGGGGCTCATCGGTAAAGAACCCTCCTGCCAATGCAAGAGGTACCAGTTCGACCCCTCAGTCAGGAAGATGCTCTATAGAAGGAAATGGCAGCCCACTCCAGTATCCTTGCCTGGGAAATCCTGTGGACAGAGGAGGCAGGCAGGCCACAGTCCTTGGGGTCGCAAAGAGTCAGACATGACTTGGTGACTAAACAGCAACCACAGCAAGGGATTTGCCCCTGTCTGGTCAGCACTCACCGTGTTCTGTTCACCCTTGTCGTTCCAGGAGCTCCCTGACCATGGCGGAGGCCCACCAAGCCGTGGCCTTCCAGTTCACAGTCACTCCAGATGGGATCGACCTCCGAATGAGCCATGAGGCCCTCAGGCAGATCTATCTGTCTGGACTTCATTCCTGGAAGAAGAAGTTCATCAGATTCAAGGTTTCCAGACACTTGCTTCAATCTGTACAGTATTCGCTTTCAAAATAGAACTCCAGGTTCTCTTGAGGTTTCAGTGTGTCCGTGATAATTGCCAGCTTATGTACGTTTCCTGGTCTTTAAGGCCTGTGAGACAGTTTTATATGTTTTGGCTCACGGAATTCCTGGAGAAATTCTGTAAGGCAGGCGGGGTGAATTGGGACCCTTTGGGCAGACGAGGACATCGGGGTTCAGAGAAGTTAAGTGACCTTTGGGGTAGAAGGAGAATAAATGTCTCTAGCTCTGAGTCCGGGCCTCTCTACGCTTCACAGGAAAAGGATTGTTTTCCATCTGTGTGAAACCATAGAGAGTTTCTTTAACAGATATCTCACTGATGAAATGGTCCACCACTGAAAAAGATGCACGTACATGCAAATGCGGGCTTCCGAGGTGGCTCAGGGACAGAGAGTCTGCCGGCCAGTGCCGGAGATGCGGGTTCATCTCCTGTGTCGGGGAGATCCCCTGGAGAAGGGAATCGGCTCCCCACTCCAGTGTTCCTGTCTGGAAGATCCCATAGGTAGAGGAGCCTGGCAGTCTCCAGTCTATGGGAACGTGACACAGCTGAGTGGCTGAGCAAATGCAGAGTTCTCAGTTCTGTTTACCGGCAAGAGTGGACATTTATTCACTGTTTTTAGCCATGCGTCTTGTTTTTTTAAATTTTACTGGAGTATAGTTGATTTATAGTGTTGTATTCGTTTCAGGTGTATAGCAAAGTGAATCAGTTATATACATACAAATATCCACTCTTTTTCAGACATTTTTTTAAAGTATTGAAATACTTTGTTACAACATTGCTTCTGTTTTGTGTCTTTGGGTTTTTGGCTGGCGGCCTCTGGGGGATCTTAATTCCCCGACCAGGGATGAAACTCACACCTACTGCATTGGAAGGCAAAGTCTTAACCATTGGCTGGCCGGGGAAGTCCAGTGTTTCTTGTTTTTAATTCATTTTATTTTAAAAATCACAGCAGTAGTGAATATGCACATGCTCTTCGCTGGAAACTTCCTCAATTTTGCTGTTCAGGGAGACAGTGCTGGGAAAAGTCCCCAGGGTTCTCTTTTCTCACTGCCGGTAATAATAGATCCTCCTTCTCCTAAAAAATGAAGGTCACAGAAGGACAAATGCATGTTTAAAAAAATTCAAGCGAGTTGAAAGTGTATCACAAGTGTCTGCTCCACATTCCCCAACAAAACTGGGTTTGTTGTCCAGTTTTCCTTTCAGATAATGGGGGAAAGAAGCTTCTAGATAAACGGCCTCCACTATGGGATGCAGCTCAGAGGAGGGCTGTTGAGAAAGGCCCCGGAGCTGGAGTGGATGAGAGCAATGGCCAGGGAGACCTGGCCTGGCTGGACAGGTGTCCCCTGGCTCTACTGGAGGGTCCTGTTGCCCAGGTTCAGTTCAGTTCAGTTCAGTCCAGTCCGGTCGCCTGGTCATGTCCGAATGTCCGACTCTTTGCGACCCCACGGACTGCAGCATGCCAGGCCTCCCTGTCCATCGCCAACTCCCAGGGCTTACTCAAACTCATGTCCATTGAGTCGGTGATGCCATCCAACCATCTCATCGTCTGTCATCCCCTTCTCCTGCCTTCATTCAATCTTTCGCAGCACCAGGGTCTTTTCTAACGAGTCAGCTCTTTGCATCAGGTACATAGTCTTTTGCCTGAGGCCCCACCTGCTGTGACCCACTCAGAGTGGAGGAGGGCGCCACCTGCAGAGAGGAGTGCCCTCTGTGCTCTGACCTTGTTGGGAGCCTCGTACCATCCTATCCTCGTGGTTCCCTAGGGGACCTAGGGGCCGGGGTAGGGGGTGGGGCCAAGGCTGGCAGAGCTGCTGCAGGGTGGGCAGTGTGATGAGTGGAGGCCGTTTGTCTAGAAGCTTCTTCCTCCCATTATCATTTAATGTGTCTGTTTATTTTATAAGAACATTTCAGAGAACTTCAGAGAACACCAGAAGGCACCCCCTCCCTGCCACTGCCCCTCACCTGCAACCACTTTGTTTAAAATCTTCCGTACCTCTCCATAATGAGAACAACGTGGCAGTCTCTCCTAAGAGAATTCAGTAAAGCTTTGAGGATTTTTTCAATCCGTTGTCTTGGTCAAATCAATCTCTTATTAACATGACTTCAGTATGAATTTTTTTTTAATTGTAAGTCTTGAAACATACACAAAAGTAAAGAAAATAATAAAGGCACACAGCTATAATAAAGTCACATCACTCATTTTCACAACTATCAACATTTTGCCGATTTGGAGGTCCTATTTCTTCCTAACCCTTTTTCCCTGCTTTATATATATATTTTGAAGGGGCTGNTCTGTCATCCCCTTCTCCTGCCTTCATTCAATCTTTCGCAGCACCAGGGTCTTTTCTAACGAGTCAGCTCTTTGCATCAGGTACATAGTCTTTTGCCTGAGGCCCCACCTGCTGTGACCCACTCAGAGTGGAGGAGGGCGCCACCTGCAGAGAGGAGTGCCCTCTGTGCTCTGACCTTGTTGGGAGCCTCGTACCATCCTATCCTCGTGGTTCCCTAGGGGACCTAGGGGCCGGGGTAGGGGGTGGGGCCAAGGCTGGCAGAGCTGCTGCAGGGTGGGCAGTGTGATGAGTGGAGGCCGTTTGTCTAGAAGCTTCTTCCCCCCATTATCATTTAATGTGTCTGTTTATTTTATAAGAACATTTCAGAGAACTTCAGAGAACACCAGAAGGCACCCCCTCCCTGCCACTGCCCCTCACCTGCAACCACTTTGTTTAAAATCTTCCGTACCTCTCCATAATGAGAACAACGTGGCAGTCTCTCCTAAGAGAATTCAGTAAAGCTTTGAGGATTTTTTCAATCCGTTGTCTTGGTCAAATCAATCTCTTATTAACATGACTTCAGTATGAATTTTTTTTTAATTGTAAGTCTTGAAACATACACAAAAGTAAAGAAAATAATAAAGGCACACAGCTATAATAAAGTCACATCACTCATTTTCACAACTATCAACATTTTGCCGATTTGGAGGTCCTATTTCTTCCTAACCCTTTTTCCCTGCTTTATATATATATTTTGAAGGGGCTGCTGTGGGGCTTTGGCTGAAGCATCTTACGGGAGATTCTGGCCATGGAGTGAAGTCTCCTATAGATATTAATACCTCCAGTTAAGCAGTGTCTTAGAGAAGGCAATGGCACCCTGCTCCAGTACTCTTGCCTGGAAAATTCCATGGACAGAGGAGCCTGGTAGGCTGTAGTCCATGGGGTCGCTAAGAGT
>SJYV01009616.1:0-11143 GCA_006410875.1 Neotragus pygmaeus | reverse complement strand
GCTCAGGAACTTTCTGGAAAATATGAGACAAAACCCCCAAACCAGGGCTTTGAAGATATCTAAGGTCAACTTTTTCATTTTACAGGTAAAGTCTAATTTGATTGAATGGTTGGCCCCAATTGTCCATCAAATTCATGTACACGTCAGCTCTCCTAACTCCGAGTCCAGTGCTCTTTTCCACTGGACATGACATGATGACATCTCCTGATCTGGTTTAAACAAAACTCTCAAAGTCAGTGAAACAGGTTAGGATCCACTTACCCTGACAAAGCAAGCTGGAGGTTTTAACAAACATCAGATGAAACTGGAGCCTGTAAATGGATTAATTATAGCCAAAAGACCCTCCCTTGTGAAATAAGAATAGCTGAGAGGAGGANCAAAACTCTCAAAGTCAGTGAAACAGGTTAGGATCCACTTACCCTGACAAAGCAAGCTGGAGGTTTTAACAAACATCAGATGAAACTGGAGCCTGTAAATGGATTAATTATAGCCAAAAGACCCTCCCTTGTGAAATAAGAATAGCTGAGAGGAGGATTGAGAGGTAGGAAGTGGCACCAGATGCAGAGTACATAGGTCCTCATTTTCCTGCTAACCCTGACCCTCCCTCCAGAATGGTTCTGGAAGCCCAGAAGAGGGTCAATTTCCTCCTTTGCAGGACCTTAGGTGAACAACTCTGCTTCCCTGGGCTGTTAAGAGAAGTTACCGAGAAAAATGTTCCGTTCATTGCAAAAGCTGATAAGGTATTTTCATCCTTACTGCTGTAGTTTTGCTTTCCTGAATTATCTAGTTAACCCTCCTTCCTCTCACCTGATTTCTATTTTAGTGTATATGGCCCAGCCTAGCTGTCCAGTGTGAGAATGAAAGGTCACTGCATAATCACTCCAAGGTTAGACTTTAAAACTGTCCTTGACCATCCAGGTGCTTCGAAGGAGCCAGTAAGTGTTGATGGGTAGCCAAATAAACAATAAAAACAACGAGTAGCCCAGAATGTAGAACTAAGATCCCTTTGAGATGTGGAAAAACAATGCCCAAAAACAAACTCAGACATCTCTGAATATAAGTCATGTAAAAAATTGCTTGCCTATGTCTGATGAAGAAAATTTGGGATTATCCAAAGGAATACCCAGTCAAAGGAATGTGTACATAACTAATAGAGTTGAAATTGAAGAGGCAAGGAAAATGGAGAACTCCTAAATCAAGAGTTTATCAAAGTGTCTCCATCCTTGTCCAGGATCCAGGACAACTGAGCTCCAGGAGTGGAGACAAATCCATAAGGCTATGAGAACCTGAGGACACTAGCTTTTAAGGTCCAGATAAACCCAGCAGCTCTGAGCCCTTGCTCCCCAACAAAATACAGGATTTAAACCCCAGCATTTAACAAGACTAGCTACAAGGAGAAAACATGCTGGCCAATTATGCCATACCCAATTTTGTTTTAAATGAATAAATTAGCATTAATTACACATTAGTTTTGTGTGAGTGTGGACAAGTCCTCCANGAAACTAGAGCATCACCTTCGAAAGAGGCTCATTCAACACCGGTGGGGCCTGCCCCGGAGAATCAGAGAGGCTGTGTCACTGCTGTTGCCTCCAACTGGTTTTTCAGAGGCATCTAAGTCAGAGAGCAGGGATGGAGTCTCACTCCATCACTGGGGTGAGAGTAGCAAACATGTGAATGTTGAATTGATTCAACCTGGAAGCTTCCGTGAGAGAAGCTCGGAAATGCTCCAGCTAGAGAAAGATGTGGGGAAAGGTGAGGAACACAGACAAGAGAATGGTCAGGAAGATCACCTGTTGAAAGACCCGAACAGCTCTTCAGAGAAGGACCTGGGCTATGACTCTGAGACGATCACAAACAGTCAGATCATGAATCTCTCGGAGAAAAATTTAATGGGGTCAGCAGAGAGTCTACAACCTGACTATGTCCTAAGAGTACATTTGAGTAAGAAGTTTGAGGAAATAAATGAGGGTCAACTCCCTGGGACTGTGCATAGTTCATGGCATGCCATCAAGCAAACATCGATGCTTTCTGTGAAATCCCCCACTGAAATAAAAGAGAGAAGCGTGCCACCATCAGTGGGTGAGTCCTATTCCTTGAATACCTCCCAGGACTTGACTTTTGTTGATCCAAGTGCACAGCAGATGCTGGAAGCACACATTGAAAGGTTTCGTATGAGGATGTTGTGGGGCCTTCCTTCCAAGGTCCTTGAATCCATACACATTTTTAAACTGAAAGATGCCTCATCCCAGTCCTTGTCCCATACCAGCTTTCCCTCCTCAACCAATGCGATTTCTGAGGCAGACTCCAAATTTGGGAACTCCAAGTCCTTTAGAAGAAGCTCTAAATCTTTCCAAGGAGACAAAGTGGGAACAACCAGTTCAGCCCCTGTCCTGGGTAACTCTCTCCCTGCCACCTCACCCGTGGGGAGAGGAGGACAGAGGGTCCTGAGACAGTCACACACTGCTGTCAACCATGAGCTTGCAGACGATGTTCAGAAAATTAAGGATCCCAGACAGACTCGTCTGCCTGTCTCACTCTGCATCACAGGGAGAGGAAGTCATAGACAGGCGCAACTAGCGGATAGATATTCCCGAGAGCCGCTTACAAAGCAAGCTGGAGCCCGATGTGAGCCAAAGTATAAGAGTATGAGTTTCAGTGATAAAGGAAAAATGCAACAGGGCCAAAAGGTGGAGAAGTCAGAAGCTGTTTCTATGCCCAAAGTGTCTAGGGAGATATTCAAGGCGGAGGAGCTTGACCCTCTTCAACTAAAAACGAATGACGTGTTGACAACCAACAAGTCAGGCAGCTCCCAAATAACAAATGTGAATGAGAAGAAAGCAGAAACTACTGTGACCACTGACAGCCCTCCACCCAAACTACCAGTTCCCCAAGATGCTAAATACTTATCCCTTAAAGAACAACTGCTTGATGAGTTAAAGTTTAGATTGGAGAAGAGGGAGCACAGCCAAGCTCAAGGCCAACCCACGGACATGTCCCTTGCTTCAGATAACTTGACTTACAAGGCCTCCCTGACTCCTGCCCAGAGCGGCTCAGGTGGGGACACAGGAGAGTCCCAGGTGCTGCATGTCCATGTGGAGGACAGAGGAATCAGGATGGAGCAGCGGCAGGAACCCTGGGTCCCTAAGCATGGCTTCCAGAGATGCCCGGATAAGAATTTCCCACCAACGGTGAAGAAAGTGAACTCCCCAGGGTGCAGAGCAGAAGAGCTAGGTGGAGGGGATGCAGGGCTGGGGACATCCCAGCTTAGGAGNACCCTGGGTCCCTAAGCATGGCTTCCAGAGATGCCCGGATAAGAATTTCCCACCAACGGTGAAGAAAGTGAACTCCCCAGGGTGCAGAGCAGAAGAGCTAGGTGGAGGGGATGCAGGGCTGGGGACATCCCAGCTTAGGAGGAAGAGTTTCCCTCCTCAGGAGACGGCACTAGAGGAGATACTTGTGAGCAAGTCTTCCCAGACTCTTTCAAAAAAAAGACAGTCTCTTCCTGAAGGCCCTATCAGGAAAAGAATGAAGCACTTTTTGCAGTGGCTATATCCTGGAGAAAAATGCAAAAGGCAAGAAGATCCCCAGGAAAAGGGCAGCCCTGTATCAAGCACGCAGAGCAGAGGCCTAGTTAAAAGTAGAGCTGCTGCTACTGGATCAACAGAGGCTCAGAAAATCGTGACAGACATCAGGAAGTTCCTAGAGGAGAAACTGGGGTATCGGCATACATTAGATGCCACCAGCTCTCAAGAGGACCCTCCTTCCCCGGTGCAATTTGGGCAATCTCAACAAAAGGCTGGAGTACAGGTCCACACAGAGCCTGTCCGGGGACATCCTTTCAACTCCAAGGCTCCCTCTAAAGTGACTAATATCAAGTCCTGCCACCAAGAAGCTATCTTGGCTGGCCAGAGCTATCCTCCAAGGACAAGACAGTTCAGAAATAAGAAAAGACAGCCCCAGAAATCTGTGGCATTTAAGGACCAGCAAGTGTATCGGAAACATCCCCCACCAGTGCCACACGGGAAGCCTGTGCCCCACCCAAGCCCCGCCCACAGGCGTCAAGCTGGCCAGGCCCGTCCAGCTGTGCCCACCACTGCTGCAGATCTCTGAAGATCTGCCTCTACTGTGTAGACAGAAAATACTTCTCCAGAATTCCCGAGGAGAAATACCATCCCAAAATAATTCCTTCCTTGTGGAGAATGTTGATCCTCCCCAATAAATGTTTGTTTAATAGTAAGATGTCTTTCCTGTGTACTGTGTTGAGGGCATCGGTTTGGGTAACTCAGGGATTCCATGTAAGGGAAGAATATAGTTTTGCTCTTACTTGCTGCTTCCTTTGGCTTTGGCTCAAAGGTGACCAGTCCTCTGGAGTTCCTGTTGAGAAATAGATACCATGTGCCCCCTACCCCCACCCTCTGCAAAAGACCATTTCCTCCTTGATGACGTTTGAGGAAATGGGCTTTGTCTCCTACCTCTTAGCTTAGCTTTAAAGAAAATGTATAGCAGACCACACACCTCCCTCACTGAATGTTTTACATCCTTTAGAGAAGTAGGAAAGACAGGTCTTCTATATCTGAAGGGGCTTAAGGACAGATTTAGGTTCTGAAAATAATCCTGAAGAAGAAATAAATCTTAATCGTTATTGAGAACTCAGTGACCAGAGGCTCCTCCTTTTTTGGCCCAGGCTGCACACACACACACCCTTACGAGGAGATCTAGAGAGGGAGGTTAACTCCACTTGTACAGACTGGTACTCAAAAATCTGGTGAGTATCCTAGTGAGCACTTAAGATAGTCTTTCCAGAAAGACTTGCGGATGAATCCCTTGAATGGCAGTGTTTGGGTGTGGATGTTACTGTACTGGATGCTGGGCTGGTTGCTGAAGGGTCCAGGAACAGCATAAAAGCTGCTTAAGAATCTGTTTCACGTGGGTCGTGTTAATGTAATGTGCTGGTCAGGAAAGCATACTTTCAACTTGACATTGAGGTTTCCCTATGAGAAAGACACTTTGGGGAAGTGGTTCCCTTCCTTGGGTATTTTTTTCAGGCTGCTCAATTGATGAGTTTTTTTTACAGAGCAAAATCACCACTCAGCTGTCAGTGGTAGGAATGTTGACCAGGCAGTCACCTATCTTCCAGGGTAAAATACAGCCGAGAGTAAGGAAAAGATGGCTTAAAGTGAGAAATCTTAAAGAATGTACTTGCTGGTGGAACAAAGGTTAATGCCTCATTATTCCCACATTGTGACCCTGTCCTGCTCCCCTACTCCTCAATCTGATCCAAGCACCACATCCTTGAGGCTGACCAGAGAACAGCGCCAACACACTGATGCTTTATACCAGAAAGGCTTGAGAGCATCTTAGAGTACTGAAACAGCATCTCCAAGGATGTCATCAAGATGGCATCCCCCTCTTTGGGGAAGGTGATAAAGGTGATTGCGGTGCTTTCCTTCCATCTGTGTTTGATGGCAGTATACAGGATACTGACCTTAGTGCGGACAGTTCACCAATCAGGATGAAGGTGCCACCTTTGCTCTTAATAGCCTTGGTGGAGCCATGGTAGACCTCCTCCAGAATACCTGCAGCTCATGAACCAGAGGTGAGTCCTAGAACTATGCCTATAGATATTTGGGGTTCACCATGGACCGCCTTTTTTGGCCAAGGCTGCACACACACCCACCCTTACAAGGAGATCTAGAGAGGGAGATCAATTCCACTTGTACAGACTGGTACTCAAAATTTGGTGCGTATCCTCGTGAGCACTTAAGGTAGTTTTTCCAGAAAGACTTGTGGATGCTGGGTGTTAAAACAAATAAAATAAAATAAANTTTTTTTTCATTCACCTCAGCTCCCAGAGCATTATCTAATAAGTGGCCTAAAGTAAGATATCCCCCATAACACCAGGTCTTCTGTCCTTGTTTAAAAAGTGCTGTTTGGGAGCTCTTTTTATAAATATTAAATGACAATATTTCCTTAAGTGCACTGCTTATCTCTAGGGCTTCCCTGGTGGCTCAGATGGTGAAGAATCCTCCTGCAATGCAGGAGACCCAGGTTTGATCCCTGGGTCAGGAAGATCCCCCAGAGAAGGAAATGGCAACCCACTCCTGTATTCTTGCCTGGAGAATTTCATGAGTAGTGGAGCCTGGCTGGCTACAGTTCATGAGATCACAGAGTTGGACACAACTCAGCAACCAATGCATTTATCTTTAGAAGAATCATTCAATTTGTTTTCTTCTTAATTTCTTCTCAAATAAAAACTCAATTTTATGTTTTTATTATTTTTTCTAGCTTATTGATATATAATTGACATATAACATCATGTAAGTTTAAGAAACATAATGTGATGATTTAATATACATGCATACTGTGACATGATTACCACCATAAGGTTAGTTACCATATGCATCACTCAGAGTTCCCTTTTTACTCCTTGTGGTGAGAACTTTTAAGATCTGTAAGAACTTTCAAGTATACAATATTGCGTTGTTAACTATAGTCATCTTGCTATACATTATATAAATGATGCAGAGCTCTTAAAATGAAGTCATTCAGAATAATTGTTTTAGGTTTATCGAGGGTTGAGAATAGGCCTTGGAAATTATACCTTTAACTTCATGTTTATCATTTAACATGTGTTATAAATACAGAGTTAAAAATGGAAGATAAATTTGATGTTCAAGTTAGATGAAATATAATTAGTTATAATCCAACCTTTTCATTCTAAAGATGAGGAAACCAAGATTATGGAAGTGAAATTCACTTAAACACACAGAGCAGATACAGGNATTTAACATGTGTTATAAATACAGAGTTAAAAATGGAAGATAAATTTGATGTTCAAGTTAGATGAAATATAATTAGTTATAATCCAACCTTTTCATTCTAAAGATGAGGAAACCAAGATTATGGAAGTGAAATTCACTTAAACACACAGAGCAGATACAGGAACCATTTCCACTTCTCCAAATTGACATCAATATTCTCTCAGTCACCAGAAAAATGGGGTAGATGGCAAGAACACTGAATACACAAGGAAAAAAAAAAACAAAAACAGGTCTTTCTATCTCTGTGCAGTGTCTTGTCTCCTGGATCCTAGAATAATCTTTATTGCTTATGTCCAGAATGCCATCAAGTGACTTAAGGACATTGAGGGCTTATTAGGGAAAGCAAAAAGGATCTCCTCTCATTTTCACATTCCTTTAAACTTTATTCATCTGATAACACTAGGAGAGAGCAAAAGCAAGCACCTTAAAATTTCCAATAAATGTCAGTTAGTCAACTTTAATAAACAGTCTTTAAGTTCAACAAATATTATCTTTCTTCACACTAATGCATATTTCCTCTAAATTTAGAGAGGTTAATTTAAGTGGTTATTTTATATTTGGGTCCTATACTCTGATAAAAACAGTGATTTTCTCTAGACAAATGTAGTGGTTAATTTATTCGTTTTCATTTATCCAACATTGAACATTTTTTCCTCTATGCATGTGTGCTCAGTCATATCTGGCTCTTTTCAACTTCAAGGACTGCCAGGCTTCCCTGTCCCTGGGCTTTCCCAGGCAAGAACACTGGAGTGGGTTGCCATTTCCTTCTCCAATGCATGAAAGTGAAAAGTGAAAGNTTATAAACCGCTTGCTAATTTTTCAGCATCCGACTCTGTGAGACCCCATAGACGGCAGCCCACCAGGCTCCCCCATCCCTGGGATTCTCCAAGCAAGAACACTGGAGTGGGCTGCCATTTCCTTCTCCAATAAATGAAAGTGAAAAGTGAAAGTGAAGTAGCTCATTCGTGTCTGACTCTTAGTGACTCCTTGGACTGCAGCCTACTAGGCTCCTCTGTCCATGGGATTTTCCAGGCAAGGGGTGCCATTTCCACCAAGGGGTGCCATTGCCTTCTCCAAAAGTAACTGAATAACAGATATTAAACCAGTGAAGTCAAGTGATGTTGATAAATACAGTGTAATCCTTTGTAACTTTCTCACACAAAATACAGAACTTGAATATAATTCCTTTTTCTAGAGAAAACACCTTTAGAATCATAGAAATTTAGAGCGGGAAGGAAACCTGGAGACCATTTAATCGAGTATTCTCTCTGTTTTTTTTTTTTTTTTTTTGGCTGCATCTGGTCTTAGCTGCAGCATGCAGGATCTTTCATGCTGGTGAGCTGGCTTGTCTCTAGCTGTGGTGCACAGGGCTTCTCAGTGCAGGGGCTTCTCTTGTTGTGGAGCATGCGCCCTAGAGTGTATGGGCTTCAGTAGCTGTGCCACACAGGTTACTTGCTCCGTGGCATGAGAGATCTTAGTTCCCCGACCAGAGACCAAACCCTCGTCCGCTGTATTGGAAAGCAGATTCTTAACCACTGGACCACCGAGGAAGTCCAATACTCTCCTTTTACAGTTGAATAAATGGAGACAGAATAATGGACCCATTTTAGAACTAGAGCTCAGTGTAGAGATTGTTAAACAAGACATGAATAGCTAGTATACAGTATACATCTATACACTATATGCTATACTTTGTACATATGTAGATTATACTACATTTAATGTAACGATATAATGGTGATGATGATGGAGATTCTTATTATTCTTTAGCATCGCTTCCCTCAGGGGGGCCTGTATTCTCAGATAGTGCACCCTTTGTCAAACAAGGTGCTATAGTGTTTAATGGATAAGGTTTTCTGGGTTGGGTTCCAGATTAAGCCACCTCCAATTACAGCATTTCCAAATTAGTCTGTAAATTTTCAGGAACTTCTACTGTATTCATCCAAAGAAAGAAGGGAGTATATGATAGTTAGCTTCCTTGGGGAGCCCTCAAAGAATGTGAAGCTTGGGGTAAATACGGACAGTCCTCAACTTTGGTTATTTCTACATCCACTGTTTTGCATTTCCAACATTCAGTCACTTTTTCCCAGCTAGTACCACTTTGAGCATTGAAAGGAAGCATACAGATACAGAAGAATTTATGTTATTTTTCCTTCCTCATTTAATGATGTCACTGCCTTCCTTCTGAATGTTCTTTGGTACTCAGTGACTGAAGTTCAAACTTCTTAGACGAGAGAATACATGAAAAGCTCCTCTGTGTGCCTGACACACAGTAGGGTACAAAAGCATATCAATTCCAAACTGTTTTTTTTTCTTTTCGGCTGTACCGGGCCTTAGTTGTGGCATGCAGGATGTGTAGTTGTGGCATGCGAACTCTTAGTCGTGGCATGTGGGATCTAGTTTCCCGACCAAGGATCAAACCCAGAGCCACCTGCACTGGGAGGGCAGAGTCTTAGCCACTGGACCACCAGTGCAATCCCAGTTCCCAGATTTTGATCATGGAATCAAGAGCCTTCCCAAGCTCTCTCAGATCTCTCCCACCTCCCTTCCTCCCCTCTATATCTCAGTGCTTCCCCAAAGCACCTCAGTACTGGGGTCTTCTCGGTCCTGTGCACTATCAAACTGTTCTCTTTGTCCGTGTTGTTACTCTGGTCTCCAGTTCACCCACATTCTCCTGTCAGCCTCCTGGATTCCCACTGCTTCTTTAGAACCCAAATCAGTGTCAATTCTAAAGCTTCCCCTGATTCTGCCCCTTTCCATGTCAGCTCTCATGCACAGTGAGTTGTTGCCTAACATTGGTTTTGCACACAGTTCTGTTATAGTGCTGACCACATTGTGGTGGTGATTTGTTCGTAGACTTGCTTCCACTGATGAATAACGAGCTCTTGGAAAGTAGAGACTGTTTCTTGTATAACTAGCTTATTGTTGTTGTTCAGTTGCTAACTTGCGTCCGACTTTGTGACCTCATGAACTGCAGCACACCAGGCTTCCCTGTCCTTCACTATTTCCCTGAGTTTGCTCTAATTCATATCCATTGAGTCAGTGAGGCCATCCAACCATCTCACCCTCTGTCGCCCTCTTCTCTTGCCCTCAATCTTTCCCAACATCAGGATCTTTTCAAATGAGTCGACTCTTCACATCAGGTGGCCAAAGTACTGGAGTTTCAGCTTCAGGACCAGTCCTTCCAATGAATATTCTGTGTTGATTTCCTTTAGGATTGACTGGTTTGATCTCCTTGCTGTCCAAGGGACTCTCAACAGTCTTCAACACCACATTTCGAAAGCATCACTTCTTCAGTGCTCAGCCTTCTTTATGGTCCAGCTCTCACATCCATACATGACTACTGGAAANAGGCTCCTCCGTCCATGGGATTTTCCAGGCAAGAGTACTGGAGTGGGGTGCCATTGCCTTCTCCTAACAAAATAAAATCAATTTGAAAGAATACAGACTTATATAGAGAAGAAAAGGAGACATGTTTCAAGATTAAACTCTTCCAGTCTAGAAGAGAATTCATTTGCTGCCATCCAGATGTTTTTTCAGGATGAAGTTTTCTCTCATTTCTCTGCTTTGTCATCATTCAGGCATCCTCACTTAGATTTCAACACAGGTGAAAATCAAGGAGTGATTTCTCCCTCTTCTAACATTTTTGTTGTTTTGTGCTTCTTACTTTGTTTATTGATAAAACCTTATCCTTCAGAGGAACGGTGAGAGTAAGCCACTGAATTCTTCTATGTGAAGAAGCCACGGGAATTCTCTATCTTTGTATCCACAAATAAGCACATGAAAAGGCCATTCATTTAATCTATGTGCTGTCCTAATGGCTCAGTGCTGTCATGCTTGGACGTCTATCTGTAAAACAGCTGGAGTCTTCTTGAGAAGATTATTAGGTGGAATTTTGATTAATTGACAAATATGTTTAGAGTAAGAAGTAATTTGACATAAAGCAAATGACAGATGAGCCTCACAGGGAAATGATCTTTTTATTTTTATGGCCATTTGTATTTGGTCCTCACTAATGCCGTTACTGATAAATATTGCATTTTGAGATCAGCCGCATAAGATTCTCTTTTCCCCAAATTGTTTCTTTACATATATATGCACACATATATGTATACATATGTGTGTATACATATATATACATATTGCAGTGTTTGTTATGACATGAAATACTTTGAATGTCATATGTACTTAGAACAAAAAAGTGAAAGTCACTCAGTTGTGTCCGGCTCTTGGTGTCCCCATGGACTATATAATCCATGGAATTCTCCAGGCCAGAATACTGTTGTGGGTAGCCTTTCCCTTCTCCAGGGGATCTTCCCAAC
>SJYV01009614.1:0-16610 GCA_006410875.1 Neotragus pygmaeus | reverse complement strand
TGTATGGCAAACCCAATAGAGTATTGTAAAGTCAAATTAAAAATAAATAAATAAATAAATTAAAAAAAATGCAGACAGACAATTTAGATATTTGAGAACACTGCAGTTTTGCTGATTTTTTTCTATTTTAGCATTCATTGCCTAAATGCCTTGACATGAGGTATTGATAAATGTGATGAAATATATAGTCCTTGCCATGCTCATTATGTATTATTCTGAAAATGATCTTTAATGCAAAGAAATATCTTCTAGTTTTGTTTTATACATAATGATACTTTTATTTAGTTGATGTTCAATCTCTTTTGTTAGACAAAGTCAACTGTGGATGATTATCAGTTTCAAGGAATTCGTATTTTAATATTTGTACATTTTAGTGTAATAAAAACTATATGTTTCAAGTTGAGGTCAAAAAGTAAACTTAGTATTTTGACTGTCTCTTTATCTTAACAAAAAGAACTGCAAATAAAGTTTATACTTTTAAAAAATAAGTATATTCTTGGTAACAACACCTGTATTATTATTTTGATAATATCAATTATTTTCATTTTTTGATATTATTAAAATAATATTATTGATTTTGATTAAAAAACAGATTGAAATTTTTGATTAAAAAATCAAACAAAGTATATATTTTAAAATATACCTTCTGACCAGGAAATTTTTAATAAGACATTTGAAAAGAAAAAAGCTAAAATAGGTGTAATACATGCCTAGCTATTGATAATATAAGTTATTTTCATTGCCCCTCTTAGCCACTCAGATACACACATACACACAGACATGGCCACAGGGTTTTGCCTACATATGAATAATCTGAAATGAGGAGAGATGGAGAGCAGCCAAAGGTACCAGAGCAGAGGTCAGCAGAATGCCTGACTGCCTCCACTTTAAACTTGGGCATGGATATGAGGAACTATCCAACCACACTGGCCTTTGTATAGCCACATGGCCACTGAAGGATGCTTCCTCATCCCTAGGCTGATGAGTCTGCCAGTCAACCTCAAGGTATTTGGCCAAGGGTCACAAAGAAAGCAGCATGGGTCTTGTTGAGACTTCTGTATCACATGCAATGAGGGCTTGTTGGGATAGCCCTTGTAGAAACTGTACACCCTTCTCCAGAAAGTTATATTTCTCTCATAAAATCATAATGATACATGTAATTCCTTCTTATAAACAAATTTTCTTACAGAAAATGATTCTTACATATATGCAATATAAAGTTATGATGTGTCCACAAAACAAGCCATCAAACTAAGCATGATGTATGATTTCTTGGATATGTTCATTTGTTATCTGATCTCATCTGTTATCGGATACCTTGGCTTCATTTGTTATCTGTCCTCCAATTTCCTTGGAGTCCAGCAGTAGTAGGTGCTAAAAGTCTCTTATAATTTACGGGAGAAAAAGAAAATAATAGGTGAATTTTTTTCTACCTCAGAAGATATCACCATTATTCAGCTTCACCTGTAGACTGTCTCAGCCCAGTCTTCATAACTTGAATGTTACCCAAGAGCACCACCTGAAAACCTGTGCTGACCCAGGAGGCCAGGGTACACAGGTGAGGAGACCTAGTCAGTGGGAAGAACTGCAGCTGAGGCTGCAAGGAAGTTCTGCCAGCTACATGGGGAGCAGTGGAAGCAGAAAGAGGAAAGAGGAACAAGGCTGGAGTGACAGCTGAGGCTCTGGTGATAACATTAGGAATACATTGCCATTAACTCAACCAGGGATTCTGCAAACATTGCCTCATTTTTATCTTTCCAGAAAGTATAAAAAAGACAGAGAAAGCTTCTGACATAGAGCTCAGAAGGAGGCACAAGTGGTGCCCGCTTGCTAGTCTCTAACAAGGAGTTGTATACCTATTAGTAAATCCTCATTAGAGAAAAGTAACGCCTCAACTGAGAGAGTTGCACCAGGCACCTCACCTACAACATTTATTTTGAGACAGCATTGGAACAAGGTGAGTCGTGCCTGGTTATAAAACAGGTGACAGGAATCTTGAAGAAAGGCAGATTTCCAAGTAAACACACACACACACATTTTTTAAAACACATTAACATAGTCTAAGGAAGACGTTTCCATGAGAAAAACACATTGCTAAGCTCAAGATTTGATATAAAGTTAAGTTTGGCTTAACTTTGGCTGCTCTGTGTCTCAGTTGTGGTCTGTGGGATATAGTTCCCTGACTAGGAAACGAATCAGGGCTCCCTGATTTGGGAGTGCAGGATTGTAGCACCAGGACCACCAGGGGATTCCTGGATATTCATATTTTTATTTTTTCTCTCTCTGGTTTTTCTTTTTTAATAAATTGTGTTACATCATTTTACAATGTTATGTTACTATCTGCTGTACAATAAAGCGAATCATTTATATGTATACATATGTCCACTCTCCTTTGAGCCTCCCTCCCACCCTGTCACTCCTTCTCTTGAGGTCAATGCAGAGCTCCAAGCTGAGCTCTGCATGCTACACAGCCACTTTCCACTAGCTATTTGTTTTATACATGGTAGTGTATATATGTCAATGCTAGCCTCTCAGTTTGTCCCCTCCTCTCCTTACCCTGCTATGTCCACAAGGTCATTTTCTATATCTGTGCCTCTGTTTGAGCTCTGCAGGTAAGTTCATCAGTACCATTTTTCTATATATGCTGTCCTTAGTTGCTCAATTCTGTTCATACTCTAGCCTGCAGGCTCCTCTGGCAATGGACTGTACCCTGCCAGGCTCCTCTGCCAAAGGGGATTCTCCACAAGTATACTAGAGTGGGTTGCCATGCCCTTCTCCAGGTATCTTCCCAAACCAGGGATCAAACTCAGGTTTCTGACATTGCAGGCAGATTCTTTACCATCTGAGTACCAAGAGATGCTTAGGTGTTGTAGCCACACGTTCTGGGAAACAAACTCACTCAGAAGGACAATGCAGATAGTGGAGTGCAGTTTATTACACAGGCAGGCCCAAGGCAGAGTCCCCTCTTAGCCAAGGACCCTGACCAGTTTTTGTGAAAACCTCATATACCCTAAGTGTACTTGCCCAATTCCATCTCCCCAAATTCCCTGAAATGAGTCTGAACAAAGGAAAAGAAAGACACAATCAANCAGGCCCAAGGCAGAGTCCCCTCTTAGCCAAGGACCCTGACCAGTTTTTGTGAAAACCTCATATACCCTAAGTGTACTTGCCCAATTCCATCTCCCCAAATTCCCTGAAATGAGTCTGAACAAAGGAAAAGAAAGACACAATCAAAGTTAACCCATACCTTAAGCCTAGGTAGTTAACAGTGGACAGCTATCAATAGGCTTGTGGTCGTACTCCAATAAGCATAATAGAATGCATGATTCTATATGGTTACATAGATAATTAGGGTACTCTTTTAGGTGTCTGAGAGTCTAGGAATGAGCCCTGGGGCTCTTCCTACCAGGGGCCTGTTTTTCTGGTTGGTATGTGTTTTCTATCGATACTGAGCATATAGCTCAAAGTCCACAGTTCAGCCCAAGATGGAGTCCTGCTTTCATCTTGTTCTATTTGTTCTTGTTCTGTTTTTTCCTCCATCAAAAGCTTAGTGGAGAAGGTAGCCTATCCTTTCTTTTGGGATCTTGCCAACCCAGGAACTGAACCTGGGTCTCCTGCATTACAGGAGGATTCTTTACGAGCTGATTTACCATGGAAGCCCATATGTGTGTGTGTGTGTGTGTGTATTAATATCCAACATTTGGTTTTGTTTTTCTGGCTCATTTTACTGTATGACTGACTGTCCATCCACATCTCTACAAAGGACTCATTTTCATTCCTTTAATGGCTACATGATATTACATTGTATATATGCAGCACTTTTCCTTATCCATTTTTCTGTTGATGGATATTCAGGATGATTCCATGTCCTAGTTCTTGTAAATGGGTGAACGTGAGTGTGCATATGTCCTTTTGAATTATGGTAGTCTCAGCTAAACCACTGGGATTGCTGGGTGGTATGGTAGTTCTATTTTCAGTTATTTAAGGAACCTGCATAATGCCCATCATAGTGGCTATATCAGTTTACATTCCCACCAACAGTGCAAGAGGGGTCTCTTTCCCCTACGTCCTCTCCAGCATTGTTTGTAGATTTTTTGATGAGGGGCATTGTGAATGATGTAAAGCAATATCTCATTTGCAGTTTTGATTTGCATTTCTCTAATAGTGATCGAATAGTGATTGATCCTGATATTCTGTTGTATTTGGTATTCTATCTTATAGATTACTTATATAATAAATAAGTAAATTTGAATAGATTCGGATTGACCCCTTGCCCTATACAAATCGATATACTTAGACAAATACATATTGACAGAAATCCATCTTAAAGTATCAGTTCCAATTCGCTACCCCATGATCTACTTATTATCTATGTAGCTTTGCCTTTCCAAGAATGTCACAAAGGGGTCATACTGGGTGTAGCCTCTTCCACTGGATTCTTTCATTTAGCCATAGGCATCTTAGATTTATCCCTGTCTCTCAAGGGTTAATGTTTCCTTCCTTTCTACTGTTGAGTATTATTCCTTTGCATGTCTATAGGAGGAAAATCAATTTCCCTCTGTGTTTCTAGGTTCTTGCTTGAGCCCTCTTTCTCCATCAGTCAACACACATTTTTAGGACAAAAACAAAACTTTAATAACATGTATACCTCTTACACCCCAAAAAGATGTCCTTTTCATTACAGGGGACTGGAATGCTAAAGTACGAAGTCAAGAAACACCTGGAGTAACAGGCAAATTTGGCCTTGGAATGNTTTTTTTTTTTTACAGAATATTGGATAACATTAAAATAGTAAAACAAAATTATCCATATTCCTAGTACCTAAAAACTTCATATTTTGGTATGTTTCCTCCCAGTGTTGTGTATATATACATGCATTTAATATTCTTGGGATCATATTATATTTAGTTTGGTGTATAGGTATTTTTCTCCCATTTGGCACAAACTTGGACCTTCTTCCAAGCTATTAATAACTTTCATAAATGTCATTTTTAACCTGGCCATAGTAATAGTTAACTGAATGCATATACCCAAATTTACACACTAGACATGTTTTAAAATTAAAAAAAAAAACTCTTTGCATAAAGTGTATCTTATATTTAGGGTAATTTCCTTAGGACAGATTTTGAAAAACAAACTCATAACTGTTTTAAAAAGAATCTTAGCAGACATCAAGAAATGTCATCAAGAAAAGACAAAAATTCTCCATAGCTTAATTGTTTCTCATTTACAGCAACTCCTTAGAATAACATGAGAGTGGGTAAAATCCTTCAATAGTTTTCTGTGAATACATTTTATTTTTGTCTTTTCAAAGTAAACAGCAGTATCAAAAGGGCCTTGCCATTTTCAAATGAAGGCAAAATTTACTTTAGAAGAAAAAACTGGGGATAAAGAAAGGGATGTATTTATGTTGCTGGTGTCAAGATCCTGTCCAGATCTTGTCCTTCCTATCTAGATTCCCTTTTACTTTCCCTGGATTTGGAGTCAACGGCTGTCATCACTCAAAGCATTTCTAGTTTAGGGAGAAGAGTCTAGTTGTGTGGTTAGGGTTTCAATAGTTGTTTTGTGATTTTTACTCTTTAGATCAAAGGAACTTAAATTATTGAAAAACAATAAGAGAAAAGGAGGCATTTTGAACATTTAAATTATGATGAAATTTACTAATATTTTACTCTGTGACTCTACTAAATGAAGCTGAAACCTATAAAAAATAAATTAAAAACTTAAAAAAAGCAATATGCAGAATTTAGATGCTTCCTTTACACTTAAAGACAGTATAACATAATGGAAAGCTGAAAAGGAGTAATGTCTTAAAATTTCCATATAAACTCTTTTACTTAGAGCCACTTAAACTCTCTATTTAATTTCATGTCAAATAGAAACAATACCACCCATTTGAGCCTTACTAATGTTATAATTTTGTTAAATCAAATAAGATAATGTGTANTGAAAAGGAGTAATGTCTTAAAATTTCCATATAAACTCTTTTACTTAGAGCCACTTAAACTCTCTATTTAATTTCATGTCAAATAGAAACAATACCACCCATTTGAGCCTTACTAATGTTATAATTTTGTTAAATCAAATAAGATAATGTGTAAGGACATACTTCATTACAGGGATAAATACAATTATTACCATCATATTCTATTCAAATATTCCTATAAATATGTAAAGCTTTCAAAGCAGAAGGCATCACCCATTGTCAATGCACAGATACAAACAGAGTGGATTGAGATTTTAATTTAAGCAGAGCTAGGTTTTTGTCAAGTGGTATGAGGGAAAAAAAGAGTATGAAGAGAGTTAAGGAGAAATGCAAGGCAATATTATGATGATGTACAACAGACTACAGAAAGGAGGATGAAAATATAGACTAAGGTTAAGGGCACAGTAGAGACAGAGAGGACAGAGATCCCAGTGGCTTGTAAGAACTGTTGAAGTAGAAATACTGGAGGCAGTGAGTTCAAGAGAGAAGGTTGAAGAGTAACGCAACTGAACTGAGACTATGGAACGGTATTAGCGATGACAAGGCCTAATGTATGAACACAGGGTTAAATAGCTCACAGGGTGAAAGATAAGATTATTGGCAGAGCGAGAGCTTGAAAATGGGAGCCCAGATAGATCATCCATGTGGATACTGAAAGCACAATAGCTACCACAGCAGTCGTGTCCAACTCTTTGGGACCCTCTGAACTGTATCCTGCCTGGGTGCCCATGAGATTCTCCAGGCAAGAATACTGGAGCAGGAAGCCATTTTCTTCTCCGTGGAATCTTTCCGACCTAGGGAGCAAACCTGCATCTCCTGAATTTCAGGTGGATTCTTTACCAGCTGAGCTACCAGGGAAGCCCAGTAACAGAGGTAATTAAAATAAATCACAGTGATACCAGAGTGGTCAGACTAGCAGTGCCAACGTAACTTAAGTCCTTGTTAGAAATGCAAATTCTAAAGTCTCATCCAGACCTATTGGGACTTCCTAGGTGGTGCAAGTGGTAAAGAAACAGCCTGCTGTTGCAGGAGAGGCAGTAGACCTGTTGGATCCCTGGGTGGGGAAGATTCCCTGGTGGAGGACAGGGCAACCTATTCCAGTATTCTTGCCTAGAAAATCCCNTGAGTCTGAGTGAACTCCAAGAGATGGTAATGAACAGGGAGGCCTGGCATGCTGCGATTCATGGGGTCACAAAGAGTCGGACACGACTGAGCGACTAAACTGAACTGAACTGATATCTCTTACATAGAGGGGAGATGCGAAGGAAAACTGAGTCACTCCCTGAAATGAGCGAAGGCTTCAACTTTAATACCATCTTCAGCCTAAAACAGAAGAAAGACATTGCAGGAAAGGCAGAGGCCATTTATGGCAGCTTATCATGCGAAGCACAGTAAACAAACAGATGATTGTGTGCAGATTTAAGTCCAGACTTCTTCACTGATAAGAGTTCCTTCCTTGAGATGTAATTATCCTTCTACTAGGTTCAAAGAAGGAGACCCTTACAAATGGATATTTCCCTAATAATTGTAAAGGTACCTCAGAGTAGGGCAATCTCAATCTTCCCTGGTGATCTTGCTGTTAGCAATCTGCCGGCTAATTCAGTGGACACAGGTTCTATTCCTGACTCAGGAGCATCCCACATGCCTCAGAGGAGCTGAGCTTATGCACCACAACTACTGAGCCAGTGTTCTTTAGCTGGAGACTCACAACTACTAAATACATGCACCACAACTACTGAAGCATGCACACCTAGGATGCATGATCTGCAACAAGAGTAGAACCAGCTCTCCACAAGTAGCAAAAACCCTCTCAAAGCAACAAAGACACAGCAGGGCCATAAAGAAATGAATGAATCTTAAAAAAAATAAAAATAAATAAAAGGACAACCTTTACTCAGCTTTAAAAATTGTTATAATTTTAAACTAATCAGACCAAAATAGCTCAAAAGTCAAACAGGCATAATTTGGGGTGGCTTGTTCTGGTCCCCTTGACATTTGTGTACCCATGCTTACATATTCGTCTACCAAAGGATATCCTGATTTCAAGTTTGTAGCCATTATGAATAGAACTGCTGTGCATCATTGCATCCTTGTTTGCCCTGGACAAAGATTTTCACAACGATTGCCTAAATACTGAAAACACGTTGCTGGATCCCAAGGTGACTCTTGTTGAACTTTGGGGAAAACTGCCAGACTGTCTCTCACGGTGGCTGTACATGTGTCCTACCAGCAATGAGGAATGGTTCCTGATGTTGCTCACCCTCCAGGGACTAGTATTATCTTATATTTGTAGTATAGCAGTCCTAATAGGTGTGGTGAGATATATCATGATTTTAATATATACTTCCCTGATTGTACATGATGGTGAGTCTATGTGTTGTTACTAACAACTAAGGAAATTCTGATACGTGTTACAAAGTGAGTAAAGTTTGAAGTCACTATGCCAAGTGAAACAAACCAGACAGAAAAGGACAAATAATCTATGATTCCACTGTGAGGTATCTAGATAAATCAACTGCAAAGACAAAGTAGAATAAGCGTGCCAGGGGATAAGCAGAGTTGGGCCTGTTGGACTTGGGCAAGGGCCAATGACCCTGTATGATGATGGTGGTGGTAGTGTTAGTATCTCAGTCATGTCTGACCCCATGGACTGTAACCCAACAAGCTCTTCTTCCCATTGAATTCTCTAGGCAAGACGCCTAGAGTGGGTTTCCATTAACTTCTCCAGGGGATGAGCCTCTGGCAAATCTCCAGTTTCACCTGGAAGAATGCTAAGCCAGGCCATTGCCCCAGACCATGCTCCAGAAGAGCCCAGACTCCCCATGAGACCCAGGACACAGCCAGCAGCAACACCAACTCACAAAGATTTCCAGTCAGCACCTGTCACCATTTCTACACCCTTGGTCAGTCTCCTTTGGGTCTGACAGCTCAAGGGCTCATGGAAATGAGGCCTTCTCCTTCTCAGAAAATGGAACCTGGCATGCAGCCCCATGCCTCATTCTGCCAGCCAAAGCTATCAGCTCCTCTTATTGAAGAACCAATTGTCATACATGTCCTATAGATGTCCTCAAATGAACAACAATACCAACGAGAAGACCTTGGGTCAGAGAAGGCTGAGCTTAATGAAATTATCACCAGATACACCAGACTCCCAGCTACTAAAGCATGTGACAGTAACTACCCACTGGCCTGACATGTGGGAGGTCACGTCCTCAAACTGGTAAGAAGACTCCTGTGAGGGACACTGTGACAGTATGATCAGTGGGTAGTGAGACCTGGAGGGAAAAGTGGAGATAGACAGAAGGTGGATCCTGTGGCAAGAGCTGATTCTCCAGGCTGCTGTGCTTGGCATATGCTGTGGTTAGTTGCTCAGTCGTGTCCGACTCTTTGTGACCTCATGAGCTCTAGCCTTCAAGGCTTCTCTATCTATGGGGATACTCCAGGCCAGATACTGGAGTGGGGGATCTTCCCAACCCAGGGATTGAACCCACATCTCCTGCATTGCAGGCACTCTTTTACCATCTGAGCCTCCCCAGAAGAGAGACTGTCAATGGAACTAAGAAAAGATCAGGTTATTTGACCAGAGACCAAGCCATTGGCCTCTTGAATTTTTATCTGCTTTGCTCTCACTACTTTTCTTCATTTTCCAAGAACGTCAGAAGGTCAGAAGGCAGGGGAGCAAAGGAGAATTGTAATCCTAGATCTAAACTATGATCCTAAGATATTGTCAGTTATAAAATTACGTCCACCTCCAAGAATCCACTTCTAAAAAGTCTTGAGAAATCAGAAGATATTCAGAATTTGAACGTGGCTGAGGAAATTTTCATTTGCTTCTTGCATATTGCATAGTGCACCCTCCTTAATTTTCAGTCTCTAAAATCTAAANATTACGTCCACCTCCAAGAATCCACTTCTAAAAAGTCTTGAGAAATCAGAAGATATTCAGAATTTGAACGTGGCTGAGGAAATTTTCATTTGCTTCTTGCATATTGCATAGTGCACCCTCCTTAATTTTCAGTCTCTAAAATCTAAATTGATGGGGAAATCTGCTTCTAGCAAATGCAGTCAGTGTTGTCTTGCCATCACAAGTATGCAATCATAAAAGTAAAGAAATAAAAAGAAGAATAAAAACAGACAACAAGGTACAGCTTCCCAAAACCTTTCCCAAATCACTTTTCCATGCCCATCTTGCTTCTGCCAAGGTGTCTCATAATGCTGTCATAATTCAACTGAAAATACGTGTGTGTGCTCAGTCGCTTCAGTCATGTCCAGCTCAATGCATCTCCATTGACTAGCCCACCAGGATTCTCTGTCCATGGGATTCTCCAGGCAAAAATACTGGCGTGGGTTTTCTTGCCCTCCTGCAGGCAATCTTCCTGACCTATGGATTAAGCTTTTATCCTTAGTCTTTTATGTGTCCTGAGTTGGCAGACTGGTTCTATTTAACTAGAGTTGCCTGGGAATCACCCTGCTACAAATATACTTACCAGGAAATTCACTCCAGGCCTCTTTGCTCTGTCATCAATCAAATACTCCCAAGATTTTGTCAGAACCAAAAAATTTAAACAATAAAATATTTGTAAAGACAAACTACACTCAAGGATTCTGTATGCCCCTGACCAACTTTCAGCCACACATGACTCTAATGGTTGGAGTCTAAATCTTTCAGGGATGAAGGATGCCCCACTTTCAGCCTGATGGTCATGAGGTCCCCCAAATTAGCTTCCACTGCAGGCCAAAACTGTCCAGTGAACTGTACTGTGGACTACAAATTCAAGCTCCATGTAAAAGCTGAAGTTTCTAGTAACCACAGTTAAAAGCAAGAAAAGCAGATGAAATTAATTTTCAAGTNCACTTTCAGCCTGATGGTCATGAGGTCCCCCAAATTAGCTTCCACTGCAGGCCAAAACTGTCCAGTGAACTGTACTGTGGACTACAAATTCAAGCTCCATGTAAAAGCTGAAGTTTCTAGTAACCACAGTTAAAAGCAAGAAAAGCAGATGAAATTAATTTTCAAGTTATATTTTAATCCAGTATACAAAAATATTATCATTTCAATATGTGATCAATATGTCACAAGTCATGGCTGGTGTGCAGATAAGTCTGACCTTTTTTTGATGACTAAATACTTTCCTTTCTAAGACAAAGTGCCACTCCTAGGATAGGAAGCTGAAATGGGAACCCCTTTTTCTTGGGTGTAAGCTTGTCAGGTAAAATACATGACAACTAGTTAAATTTGGTTTTCAATGAATAGTTTTTTAGTATAAGTATATCCGAAGCATTCCAGGGAATCAGTTCAATCCAGTTCAGTCACTCAGTCGTGTCCAACTCTTTGTGACCCCATGAATCACAGCACGCCAGTCTTCCCTGCCCATCACCAGAGTTCACTCAGACTCACGGCCATGAAGTCAGTGATGCCATCCAGCCATCTCATCCTCTCATTCCCTTCTCCTCCTGCCCCCAATCACTCTCAGCATCAGAGTCTTTTCCAATGAACCAACTCTTCGCATGAGGTGGCCAAAGTACTGGAGTTTCAGCTTTAGCATCTTTCCTTCCAAAGAAATCCCAGGGCTGATCTCCTTCAGAATGACTGACTGACTCATATGAACTTATGCCAGACCTTGATCTTAGTGCAGCATTTGCACCTTTCCAACCTGCTGTGGATTTTCTTTCCCAATAAATTTTCCTTCATTTTTATTTTATGTACTAAGAAATCTCACAATGGGTGAGAGTGAAGGAGGAAACAGACAGAAGAGGCTCCATCTTGAAAGTAGGACTCCATCTTGAGCCATACTGTGGACTTTGAGCTATATGCCTAGTGTCTGTGGTAACAACATATTAACTAGAAAACTAGAATCCCCAGAGAAAAGAGGCCAAGGGCTTGTACCTAGGCTTTCCATTGTCTAAAAGAATACTCTAATTATCTGTGTAAACAAATAGAATTATAAATTCTACTATGTTTATTGGGGTATGACCACAGGCCTATTGATAATTGTCCACTTTTAACTACCTAGGCTTAAAGCATATGAATCATGGGTTAACTTCGTATCTTTCTTTTCCTTTGTTCAGATTCGTTTAAGGAAATTTGGGGAGGTGGGTTTGGGCATGTACGTTTAAGTGTAAATAAGGTTTTCACAAAAACTGGTCAGGGTCCTTGGCCAAGAGGAAACTCTGCCTTGGGACTGCCCGTGAAATAAACTGCACTACACTATCTGCATTGTCCCTCTGAGTGAGTCTGTTTCCTGGAATGCATGGCTACAACAATGAGACAGAAGTATTGTGTCCAACTTATTAGATATTCCTTTGTGTACTCCAAGTGAGGGTGGTGAAATATGGCCCTCCCCCAATTCCTAAAATTCCTAGAGTTCAAAACAGTACCTGGTTAAAGTAAGGGGCATTGTGGTCACAGAACCTTGGGGGAGATGCACTTCAGGTTGATTTAGTGTTGAGCACATGTAAGGCTTGGAGGAATGATTCAAAGTGTCTGATACAGTAGATCAGGGTGGAAATCGAGAATCTCCATTTTAAACTACTTCCCAGGTGATGCTAACACTGCTGGTCCAGTGATGACATCTTGAGTACCACTGACTTACACAAGGAGAGAGATTCTACAGAAATTGAAAGAGCACTTTTTGAGACATTTAGTCTATTCTTAGAGTTTCCTCACACAGAAAACCCAGATGTCAACCTGAAAATTAGCAGAGTAACTCTTCCACAACTAAGGATGTAAAGATAAAACCACATGGAGATGCATGGAAGGGCAGAGATGCAGTCGTGAGCACACATACTGGTGATGGGTGACCCAGAGCAGGAAAGGACTTACAAACTTGGCTTCTTCCCTGGGGAGGACATTTTGAGCACCTGAGTCCTGGTAACCTGAATCAGGAAGATGAGCCCCCTCTGCTGGATTTGAAACCAGCAGAGGTATGTCTGGGAGAGAGCTGTGGTAAGTCAAGACCCCAGGATTAAAAGATTCGTGCCAAACTTACTGATGCTGAATGTCAGCTCAGAGGAAGCAGCTTGAAAAGTGTGTGCATCATATGGGAAGCAGAATTATGGACTAATTTTAGGAGAAGTGCCAAAGGGGCAAGGATTTTTTTTGAACTTTCTCTAGGGATGAAATCACTTATTGATGACACTTAAAAAAAATCCTCCCTGTACCCAGCTGGCCCAGTGCCAGCAGGAGACATTTCTGACATTCCCCACTTACCTTGCTAGCACTGCTTGCCCTACTATGTCTCTCACACATATCCAACCCAGTCATGCCTACAAAGCGCCTACAAAATGGTTTCCCCCCCCCCCCCCCGGAGGCCCTGGACTCCCACACAAGAGCCTCCTTCCCTTCCACACACGGTGGGGGCCTCAGCCATAACTCGCATCCCCTCAAGGTGGTTCCCACTCGACGTCAGCCCCAGCCAGAAGCACATCTGCAACTGTTGAGGTGGTGTTCATGTTCAGCTGCACTGGTGGTCAACCAGACCCACCAGCCTGCCCAAAGCAATGTTGGCACATCTAACAGGACTCCGCACTCAGCCTACATAGGAGATACCCTGGATTTTTCCTGTCTCTGCTGACCTGGAGGAACTGTTCTTCTGGGCCACACAGGAGACACTCTCCATAAGTCCACTCATTCAACATGGAGACATAGTTCATCTACCTTATATTAATGCAGAGAACAAAAAGATAGGCAAAATGAGGAGACAAAGAATATATTCCAAATAAACAGGCAAGACATAACCTCAGAGAAAGAACTAAACAAGATGGAGATTGATAATCTATATCAAATAAGTGCAAAGTAATGCTCATAGAGATATTTACTGGGTTTTCCCTGCTGGATCATTGGATCATGACAATTCACGAACTATTCCTGACAATGTAGGGGACAAGGGTTCAACCTTTGCCTTGGGAACTAAGATCCCAGGTGGCGGGGCACTTAAACCTCCGTGTGACAGCTATTGAACTCAGGCACCCTAGAGCCTGTGCTCCACAATGAGAGAAGACAGAACCACGGGAAGCCCACAGATGAAAACTGGAGTGCAGCCCCCACTCTAGGCGACTAGAGAAAGCCAATGACACAACAAGACGAAGTGGACCCATTAAATAAGTAGATAAAAGGTATTTACTCATCTCAGGGGAAGAGGAAAAGAACAAAGTGAGAACCTCCACAAAGAGGCATATAAAAAGGAACTGATTATAACTGAAGAATAAAATAACTGACATGAAAAATACAGCAGAAGCATCAATAGATTAGATGATTCAGAAGGACACATCAGTAAGCTAAAATACATAGTAGTGGAAATCACCCAATTTCAACATCAAAAAGGAAAAATGAGACAAAAATTTGAAGAGAGTTTAATGTATTTGGTGGATAATATCAAGCATACTCACATTCCTATTATAGGGATTCAAGGAGAAGAGAGAGAGAAAGAAAAAACTCATTTGAGGAAACAATGGTTGAACATTTCCCTATCTTGGTGAAGGAAACACACAAGTCCAAGAAGCACAGAGAGTCCAATACAGGGTAAACCAAAGAGAAACATGTCAAGACACATATTAATTAAACTAAGAAAAAAATGTTAAAAAGGAAAAAAAATTCAAAGCAGGAAGGGAAAATCAACAAATAACAAGGGAATCCACATAAGTTTAATAGCTGATCTTTCAGAGGAAAAGCTGAAGGCCAAAAGGGTGTATCATGATATACTTAAATTTATGAAAGGGAAAATCCTACCAGGATGATTACTGTGGCCAGCTAAGATCTCACTCAAAGAACTTAGTAATTTTACAAATAAGCAAAAGTTTAGAAATACAGAACCACAAAATGAGTTTTACAACAAATGGTAAAGGATGTTCTCTAGGCAGGAAATAGAAGGGGATGAACAGACCTGAAAAAAAACCAACCAGCCAGAACAATAAAATAAATAATAATAATTTCATGCATATAAATAATTAACTTAAATATAACTTGATTAAATGCTCCAATCGAAGCACAGACTGGTTGAATGGAAGCAAAAGCAAGATTCATATAAATGCTGTTGATAATTTACACACTTCAGACCTAGGGACACATAGAGACTAAAAGTAGGGCCCAGAACAAGGTATTCCATGCAAATGGAAATTGAAAAAAAAAGCTGCAGTAGCAATTCTCATATCAGATAAAACAGACTTTTAAATAAAGACTACTACTAGAGACAAGGAAGGACACTAGAAAATGATAAAGAGATAAATCCAGGAAGAAGATATTGAGACTATAAATACATATACATCCAACATAGGAGCACCTAAATACATAAGACAAATACAACTAACCATTCAAGGAAAATTGACAGTGAAAAATTAATACTATGGCATTTTAACACTGCATTAATAACAATGGACAGATCATCCACAGAGCATTAATATAGAAACAGGCCATAAATCACACATCAGACTAGATAGATCTTATTGATAGCATTAGCATATTCCATCACCAAACAGAAGAATATAGTTTTCTTTTCAAGTGGACATGAAATACTCTCTGGAATGGAGCACATCTTGGGTCACAAATCAAACCTTGGTAAACTTAAGAAAACTGAAATCATAGCAAACATCTTTTCCGATCAAAATGGTAGGTCATTAGGGACCACTTAAAGGAAAAAAAATTGTAAAAAAACACAGACACATGTAGAAATCAAACAGGTCACTGAAGAAATGAAAGAGGATATTTAAAAATACCTAAAAACAAAAGGCAAACAAAAAATGTCAACCCAAAACCTTGTGATGCAGTAAAAGCAAAGCTATGAAGGAAATTTACAGCAATACAAGAAGCCTACTTCAAGACATGACAAGAATATCAAATAAGCAACCTAATATTACACCTAAAAAACCTAGAAAAGGAAGAAAAAGAGTCACAAATCCTCCAAAGTTAGCAGAAAAAAAGAAATTATAAAGATCACAGCAGATGGGAGGTGTGATAGCCCTGAGGCACCTTGAGAGGAAGCCACAGATCCCTATGTCAACTTGATAGGAAGCCTGACACTACTTTAACAGCTCAAGAGGAAAGCGGACTTCTATGTCCCCACATGAGATGAGGCCTGACTCCCCTGTTGAAACTCCAGAGGAACCCCAAGATCCATGTCAGCACTGGAGAGGAAACTAGAGGTTCTGGCCTCAAGTCGAGATGAGGACCTAGGACCCCGCACCAACTGGAGAGGAATCCCGAGAGGCCCCTCGCAACTCGCATGGAGACGGGACTTTCCTGAGGCAACATGAGTGGGTTGCTGAGGTCCCCATCGTAATTCAAGAGGAACCCCAACGTTCCTGCAGCAACTCGAGAGAAACCAGGAGTTTCTGCCCTCAACACAAGATGAGGCCATTTTCCGCTGAGGCGTCTTAAGAATTATCCCACCTTCCTTCTTGAGTCACAAAAGGGTCCTTGACACCTTTGATGCAACTCAAGAAGTTCCCTGACATACCTGTCTCTACTCGAGAGGAACACCAAGGGTCTCACTACAACTCCAGAAGAGTCCTGTTTTCCCCTCCCCATCTCGAGATGAGGTTCCATTTCCCTGCTTTGTCGGTGAGAGGGTAACAGGCAGGAAGGCCAGGGGTCTCCAAACGGAGGAAAAAAGCCTGCAAGTGTCAGACA
>SJYV01009606.1:0-10304 GCA_006410875.1 Neotragus pygmaeus | reverse complement strand
TCGGGATTGGGAGCTTGTGTACACCTGTGGTGGATTCATGTCGATGTATGGCAAACCTAATAGAGTATTATAAAGTCAAATTAAAAAATAAATTAATTTAAAAAAAGTCAAAAAAATTAAATAAAACAAAGGCTGTAACTAAAAAAAAAATAAAATAAAATATCATCTATACAGCTTTTTGCCTTACTGCTCTCTAATCCAGCATTTCCCAATGGGCTGGCCAAATATGATCGATGTTTAAGATGTTTATAGATGTTCTGTGCAAAAAAAGTTTTGTAGCAAAAACAAAATTTACAAGCACTAGATTAAAAATACTTAAGGGTTCTCTACTGCAGGTCTTCTCATACCTTTTGATATGCCTTGAATAGGGTGTAACTTGTAGCATTTTCTTCTCTTACAGTTATTATTTGCTTACATCCTGTAGAATTGATTAGTAAGTGTGTTTCTAAGACTATCCTTGAGAAAAATTTAGGTTGATTAGGTTCTAGTCTTGTGTCAAAATGCTGTAACCTATTCCAATGAACAGAATGTTCTTTAAAACAGGGATTAGAATACATTTATGAATAAGTGAGATAAGTATAATCAGTGCTTTGTGATAATGACAGTTACTAAAATAATAATTGACTAACCAGTGTGATGCTTGGATAATGAAGCAAATAAAGTCAGATTAAAAAATTTTCCTATTTCCCCTGCAACCTCAAGCCTCAAACCACCGTTTCTCCCACCAGTGTGGAAGTTTTAATTGGTATGCTGGAGAGAAACTGAAAACTTGTTTTCATTCTAAATGCATGCCTCTTAGAAGAAAAATTTAAGCATAACAGGATCCTTTAGGTGGAACTAGATATAAATAAATCAGACTATATCATCCGTCATTGCATAGCTGAGAGATTTTATTTTTTATTCTTTACAGAGGTCAGAAAATGACAAAACTCCTATTCATTAGAGACCATATGTTGCAAGTTGAGGCCTGGTTGCCATTTTTAAAGTTTTGAGATTCTTTTCTGAATCTGAGAAATTGCTTCTGTTTTTACATTGTGTTATGGCTGTGATTATCTTCTGTTGGAAGCATTTTTAAGGTTTTTTTGGTAGATACTGTCCTAAATAAACATCCTTTATTATTGAAGTCTACTTTTTAATGACCTCCAAGAGCTGATGTTGAAAAGTAGAGCTGTCCCCAAAATGGCTTGCTTGGATTCTCCATGTGATAATCTGAGATAGTGGGAACAGTGTTCTGCTAATAATATCCCTTTTTTCCCCTTATATTTTTTCTTTCACTTTCTTTTTAAGCAAATCTCAACTTTGCAATGGACTTTTCTCTCCTTAGGCAGAAACCAGCCATTAAGTTTTCTCTTTTATGAACTAGGCCTTTGGAGAGCAAGAACTGAGGATTTTCTGACACTGTTCACACAGTTTTCAATTATGTATGTACTTTAGAAAGGCAACACTCTATATCATAGGAAGATCTACAAGGTATTTTTTCAATTTTCACATTATCTTACCAAGTAGGCAATTCAAAGGAAAAATTTTGTTCTCAAGACCTAATTTTTCTATCCAGAGTGCTTACTATTTATCAGACTATAAAATAATGATCTAATTATCACAGCAATTTTATAGATGGGAAAGCAGAAGAGCCAGGATGTCACCCAGGCCACAGCTCTTGAAGCCTGGCTCCTCTTCACCTCCTTCTAATTGACCAAGCCAGGTGTTCCAACAGAGTCCAGGAGTATTATTGGGGAATAGAGGCTACACCTCCCACTCCAACCCCCACCAACCTACTCTCTCCTTACCCCTTTTCTTGACCCTCAACTCTTGCTTCTAAAGGGGGAGTATACCTCTATTGCTGTGCTTAGTTGCTCAGTCGTGTCCGACTCTCTGTGACCCTATGGTCTGCAGCCCACCAGGCTCCTCTGTCCATGGGGATTCTCCAGGCAAGAATACTGGAGTGGGCTGCCATGCCCTCNTTCTAAAGGGGGAGTATACCTCTATTGCTGTGCTTAGTTGCTCAGTCGTGTCCGACTCTCTGTGACCCTATGGTCTGCAGCCCACCAGGCTCCTCTGTCCATGGGGATTCTCCAGGCAAGAATACTGGAGTGGGCTGCCATGCCCTCCTCCAGGGGATCTTCCCAACAGGGATCGAACCCAGGTCTCCTGTATTGCAGGCAGATTCTTTACCATCTGAGCCACCAGGGAAGCCCATACCTCTTTTAGTATAGCAAATAAATACCTGAGTAGTGAGCAGAGGTAAAATGAGGAATTGAGAATGGGGCAGAAAAGTGATGCCTGTCTGTATTCCTTACCAGCTCAGCCAGCCGTAAATACCTGGTTAATGGTGTAAACCCAGAGTAGCAAATGGCTCTGCCTCTCAGGGGAGCTTTGCCAGTGAGCTAGGAGGAGGGGCTCAATAAGAAGTAAAAACTAATTTAAAAAAGTAAAGTAAAATTTGTACCATTAAGCATTGCTTTAAGAAATTGAGTGAATATCCAGAGTTGGTGATAGGTTGCAGTGCAAGTGAATTTCCTCTATGTGACCCCAGTCATAATGAGCAGTGGGAGGATTATGGCTGGGGCCATTATTTTCCCACCCTGGGAACCTTATGAGAATAAGAGTAGTGAGGGAAGGGTGATGGCATTTATGCCATTTGTATGCCTGTGAGAGAGGCCCCGGGTGGCCTTTGACCTGGGCCTGATACTAGGTGAGTAAGAGAAGTCGCTCAGTCGTGTCCGACTCTTTGCAACCCCATGGTCTATAGCCTACTAGGCTCCTCTGTCCATGGGATTTTCCAGGCAATAGTCCTGGAGTGGATTGCCATTTCCTTCTCCAGGGGATCTTGCCAACCCAGGAATCAAACCCGGGTCTCCTGCATTGTAGACAGATGCTTTACCGTCTGAGCCACATTCTTCTAATGTGAAGTCAAGTGGGTCTTAGAAAGCATCACTATGAACAAAGCTAGTGGAAGTGATGGAATTCCAGTTGAGCTNATTGGAAAAGACTCTGATGCTGGGAGGGATTGGGGGCAGGAGGAAAAGGGGACCACAGAGGATGAGATGGTTAGATGGCATCACTGATTCAATTGACGCGAGTCTGAGTGAACTCCGGGAGTTGGTGATGGACAGGGTAGCCTGGCGTGCTGTGATTCATGGGTTCACAAAGAGTTGGACACGACTGAGTGGCTGAACTGAAGTATGTATTAAATATTACATTGAATTTCAGTATATATTTAAAGACTAAATCTTTACAGCTGAACTTAAAGGAATGTTTAGATTATCAGAAACCTACAAATGTGAAGGAAGAAGATGAAAATTATTCTGTGAATTAATGATAAACTTAAGAATAAAATCAACAGTTACTCATCATGGAAGGAACATTTTTTTTCTTCTTTCCACTTCCTCTTATACAGTTAATCATGTGTAGTATTCATACATGACTACATGTATTTAAAAATTCAGATTATTTGAAACTATTAACACTAACTCAGATTCAACATTTTTTAGAATGATTATAATTCGTGATATATTATTTTTGTTGTTTTTGTTTAGTTGCTAAGTTATGTCCAACTCTTTTGTGACCCCATGGACTCTAGCTCCCAGGCTCCTCTGTCCATGGGGTTTCCTAGACAAGAATACTGACATGGGCTGTCATTTCCTTCTCCAGGAGATCTTGTAGATCCCAACCCAGGAACTGAACCCACGTCTTCTGCATTGGCAGGCAGATTCTTTACCACTGAGCCACAAAGAAAGCCTTTATTATTTTTACTTGTTTAAATATTATTTATTCATAACCAAACAAATTTTTGAAAAAGAAAGTTTGCTTATTTATCAATAAGAAATACACTATCATACACAATTTATCTTACTTGTGTTTAATATTCATGCTACTTTAAAAATATCTAATTGTATAAAATGGTATATAACTTGTCATTAACATAGAATTTGAGTTAAGCAAACATTTTACAGGTTCCCTTGTGGCTTAGAGGGTAAAGCATCTGCCTGCAATGCAAGAAACGCGTTCAGTCCCTGAGTCGGGAATCCCCTGGAGAAGGAAATGGCAACCCACTCCAGCACTCTTGCCTGGAAAATCACATGGACGGAAGAGCCTGGGGGCCTGCAGTCCATGGGGTCGCAAACAGTTGGACACGACTGAGCAACTTCACTATGTATCATAAAATGTGGTAAATTTATACAATATTTTTAAACATTTGAGATCAGTTTAAATCAGTAAATAATATCCATCTATAAAACTATTGCAACCCTCAGCAAAAGAGGATTTCTAATAATGCTGCTTTCTATTTATATTTCACAATTCTCTTATCAGCATTTCTATTAACTATCATCTCCTCTTGGACATTTACTCTTCCCCAGTGGACAGGCAAACAGATGTTGGTGCAGCTGGGTTGGATGCTGATATTTGTCTCTCTCGGATGGGTTTTCTGATACATTGAGGGTAGAGTCCTTTCCATTCTTTGGAGACTGAAGAAGTCACTCTACTGTGTAGCCCTTAACTCACTAGCACTAAGGTTAAGTGATGTTAAGATCATACAGTAATTGTTATTTTTCAAATCTGAAGTTACTCACTATTCACATTTAGCCAGATGGTGGAATATTTTAACTGCTTTGAGCCTTGATGAAGTGAGTTATTCAAATAATATTTTAAGATTATTAAGGGCTTTTAAATGAACGTTGCCATACATAGGAGATCTTTAGACAAAATATGCTATGGAACGTGTATAAAATTTAACATGTAGAAGATAAAAAATTTGTATATAATTGAAATATAAGAACAGTATAAAGAATGAGACATGAAAAAATTTCCTATTCCTGATTATTAGGGAAGAGTGAATTGCAAGAATTTTTATGAAAAAAATTCAATAGCGTGGTCTAATTTTATTNCCACCTCATGTGAAGAGCTGACTCATTGGAAAAGACTCTGATGCTGGGAGGGGTTGGGGGCAGGAGGAGATGGGGACGACCGAGGAGATGGCTGGATGGCATCACTGACTTGATGGACGTGAGTTTGGGTGAACTCCGAGAGATGGTGATGGACAGGGAGGCCTGGCGTGCTGCGATTCATGGGGTTCCAAGAGTTGGACACGACTGAGCGACTGAACTGAACTGAACTGAACTGAACTGACACTAGGTATCAGTGAACTTAGAAGTGGCTGTTGTTAACTCTAATGTTGATTTTTTTGTACCCTCTGATCTTTTTATTTTGGGCAGATATGCGTCACAAAGACTGATGTTCATGAATCTGAGAGAAATTTAGGATATTTAAAAATTCATACTCTCAGTATGCCTGTGTTGCACTTATGGGCTCTTTGATCTAATAAGTCTTCCTTTATTTAGGAATGAAAGAACAAGAGTCTGTTTATTTTCATATTCTTATTTCTGTTTTCAACATATGTCATATTTTCATTTTCTTATGTTTTATACTCCACTTTGACAGTTTTAAACTTTCCTATGAAAGAGCCATAATATTTGATTTGAACATATAGTTAAGTGGCTCAAAATCTGCCTCATTTCTGAACCAGAAATTTCTTTTTTTGGCTGAAATTCTCTAGTATATCATATTATCTCCTGAAACCCTAAACTAGAGGAGAAAATGNATATTCAAAAGCAGAGACATTACTTTGCCGACTAAGGTCCGTCTAGTCAAGGCTATGATTTTTCCTGTGGTCATGTATGGATGAGAGTGTTGGACTGTGAAGAAAGCTGAGCGCTGAAAAATTGATGCTTTTGAACTGTGGTGTTGGAGAAGACTCTTGAGAGTCTCTTGGACTGCAAGGAGATCCAACCAGTCCATTCTAAAGGAGATCACTCCTGGGGGTTCTTTGGAAGGAATGATGCTGAAGCTGAAACTCCAGTACTTTGGCCACCTCATGTGAAGAGCTGACTCATTGGAAAAGACTCTGATGCTGGGAGGGGTTGGGGGCAGGAGGAGACGGGGACGACCGAGGAGATGGCTGGATGGCATCACTGACTTGATGGACGTGAGTTTGGGTGAACTCCGAGAGATGGTGATGGACAGGGAGGCCTGGCGTGCTGCGATTCATGGGGTTCCAAGAGTTGGACACGACTGAGCGACTGAACTGAACTGAACTGACACTAGGTATCAGTGAACTTAGAAGTGGCTGTTGTTAACTCTAATGTTGATTTTTTTGTACCCTCTGATCTTTTTATTTTGGGCAGATATGCGTCACAAAGACTGATGTTCATGAATCTGAGAGAAATTTAGGATATTTAAAAATTCATACTCTCAGTATGCCTGTGTTGCACTTATGGGCTCTTTGATCTAATAAGTCTTCCTTTATTTAGGAATGAAAGAACAAGAGTCTGTTTATTTTCATATTCTTATTTCTGTTTTCAACATATGTCATATTTTCATTTTCTTATGTTTTATACTCCACTTTGACAGTTTTAAACTTTCCTATGAAAGAGCCATAATATTTGATTTGAACATATAGTTAAGTGGCTCAAAATCTGCCTCATTTCTGAACCAGAAATTTCTTTTTTTGGCTGAAATTCTCTAGTATATCATATTATCTCCTGAAACCCTAAACTAGAGGAGAAAATATTCTCTCTCTACCAGGAAATGAATTAACTGTCATAATTTTTTTTAAAAAAGATTTAATAGAGTACCTGGTGGACATGTGAAAAATAATTCCCTTTCACTACTGAGGAGAATTATGCCTGGCCAGAGTACACCAAGTTACCATGAAATGGATTCTTATAAACTTGATTTCTTAATCTATCCATATCTATACAAAACATGCAAATTATCCTGATTCAGTTATTGACATTTGCTAATAAATAAAAGATATATGTGTATATTTTAACGTATGTCCATGTTTTCAGGTTTCAACAGGAGAGAGTTAGTTATGCAAATAAATCTAGGTTAACAAAACTGGACTTAGATGAATAATCACAATAATTTGCATTTTTGTTTTTCTAAGCAAGAGCATTTCCTCAATTAAAACTTATTTAGGTCACTGACTTTCTTAGTTTATATTTCACAGCAGAGATGAATTTTTTCAAATGTCACTCTCTAGTCATCTTTTAAAAAGTCCATATGAATCTTTCAGTTCAGTTCAGTTTAGTCGCTCAGTCGTGTCCGACTCTTTGCAACCCCATGAATCGCAGCACGCCAGGCCTCCCTGTCCATCACCAACTCCCAGAGTTCATCCAAACTCATGTGCGTTGCGTCGGTGATGCCATCCAGCCATCTCATCCTTGGTCGTCCCCTTCTCCTCCTGCCTCCAATCCCTCCCAGCATCAGGGTCTTTTCCAATGAGTCAATTCTTCACATGAGGTGGCCAAAGTATTGGAGTTTCAGCCTCAGCATCAGTCCTTCCAATGAACACCAGGACTGATTTCCTTTAGGATGGACTGGTTGGATCTCCTTGCAGTCCAAGGGACTCTCAAGAGTCTTCAACACCACAGTTCAAAAGCATCAGTTCTTCAGCGCTCAGCTTTCTTCACAGTCCAACTCTCCTCTACAAATACTGTTCGTTTCCTTCATGTTGGTCTCTCTTCCATTTCTTAGCCCTGCTATGCTCACCTTTACCCTGAGTTTTTAAAAAATACATTTATATAATCTGGAAGGCCTTTTCCAGTTCTGTTTTACCATATTCTGTTAGACCTCATTCAGGATATCTACACACATTGATTTATTTCCTTCTTTAAATCCTTCCAAATTTGTGCTACCTAATCAGAATCTTAATATATACTGCCTTGTTCTTCAGATGTTTCTGCCATGTACTTTTACACAAATGGTAATGGATATTAGTTTTGTTCATGAATTATTTCATTGTACATCCTTATTTCTCCAATTATAAACCTCCACAGAGAAACTCTCTCAGTTTAATTATTTTGTGTTGCTTCATACCTAAAGAAGGGCTCGTATCTGTGAGAGGTGTTTAATAATTTTTTGGGTTGGCTGCAATTTTATATTTTCCCAGAATAGCTTTTAATTAATCTATGGGCAGATTAATTCATAGGGTAATTTAGGTAATTTAATAAACTTCCAATGTTAAAAATGTCATTAGCAAGATATTTCTCTCAATTAAATATAAAGACTATATTTTTAAAGAGTTTGTATTGTTTTGTATTTAGTCACTGAGTGCTAACTGAACTTAAGACATCCCACTGAACGTAAGGCATCCTTCTTATGTGTCCAGGTGGATAGAGTGTGTGTAGTGCTTATTTTTTTAAATCGTATTTTACATTCATCCTGGGGGGTTAGTTGAGATATAGGATGTAGTGCTTATTTTTTAAATCATATTTTAAATCCAGCCTAGGGGGTTAGTTAAGATATAGGATGTATGATAGGATACAAAAAATACTGCAATTCTCTAAACATTTCCTAGTGTATGTTTTTAAAAAAAGTATATTTACACAGTGTAGGAAACATGGAAAAGCAGAGCAAGATAAGAATCCCCCGTAACATGATTGGTTTCTTCATTGTTAATGCCACGGTGTATTTTGGTCTTTTCCGTACTTTTTCTAGATCAGGAATGAATCTAGAACTTTTATGAGATCCAAACTGTTACATTTTAGAAGACCTTTAAAGAAAGGAATACACAAGCATAGATACAAAATTGAGTTCAAAAGTGAATATTTATACAGAAAGGTAAAGGAAATCACAGAAATCATGAATTTTATAAACATGAAAACGACCACAAATGTCACATAATTCAGAAAAATAACAAATTACTGTTTAATATTTTGTTTGATTATCTTCCCCCCTGCCATATTTTGGGTTGAGCAATAATTTATTGCTTCTTCATAAGACAACAATTTTGAAATAACATATTCTATAGAAATGGGCTTCCCAGATGGCTCAGTGGTAAAGAATCCTCCTGCCAAGCAGTAGATGAGGGTTTGATCCCTGGGTCAGAAAGATCCCCTGGGAAGGAAATGGTAACCCACTCTGTTATTCTTGCCTAGAGAATCGTGTGGACAGAGGAGCCTGGCGGGCTGCAGTCCATGAAGTTGCACAAAATCAGACATGACTTAGTGATTAAACAACAACAACATTCTATATAAAATCTAGAAAGGTGTTTCTGTCTAGGCAGTGACTCATTCAGATCCTTCTTTTACGGGACAAAAGTAGGATCTAAATGCTGAAGAAGATTTTTTAAGGTATGTGTTTGCGGACCTGGCAGATATGGAGGTAGGTCTGGTAGTCTGCAGGCTCATGAACTCCAAGATGATCACTGGGATACAGACGGTGACCTCTAGTCTAGGGTAGTGACTGAAGCTGTTCCTTTCTTCTTGAGCAAAGATATGCCTGACTTTAGAAGGGTGAGTGCAAAGTAGGGGTGGGAACTGAAGTGTACTGGCTTTGTAAGCAGTCCACCCCTTTTCTTGATACATATTTGAACAAAATAGTATTTGAGTAATGTGATTTTTTTTTCATTTAACAATCTATTGCTAACAAATATTTTTCTAGAACATATTTAATATATGCTTGGTAGCCACCATGTAACAAAATGTACTGTCATTTTCTTGGCCAGTCTTTTGTTGCTAGATATTTAGGTTTTTCCTAATTTTTAATATGATTAACAATGTTGCATCTAACATTATTATGCACAGACATGATGCCATCTTTCAGAGTAATTTTTTTCGTAGGATAAATTTCTAGAAGTCGCAGGTTTTGGACAAAAGTATGCAGGTTTTTTTTTTTTTTAATTCTTTCAAATGTATATGAAGGCTTAAAACATTGTCAAGATATCCTGTGGAAATACTGTAACAGTATATCCTACCAGTGAGTTTATGAGTGGAGAAGACTTTGTAATTCTTGAATGGAGAGCACTATAAATTAAGACTAATAATTAACTCAGCACCCCAGAGAGAGCCATTAAGGAACTGCTTTTAGAGAGAAATATACCAGGCATGTGTGCCTGACACATTTGTCAGAATAAGGCCACAGAGAAGCAGTCTGCATGAACAACTTTGCAAAAGCTTTTTACTGACATAAAAGCCTGTGTTCTGTCATTGAGTTTTATTACTTAGTAGTATGATGTATGATCTGATACTGAAAGAAATTTAAGATGGAATCTTGAAGGTTTGGCTATCTTTGGGAAGCTGAGAGAATTTGGTGCAGCAGGAACTTAAGACTCCCTCATACTGAGTGTTTGCAGTGCAATATTAGTGTCTTTTGATTTTGAAGGACGGTAACAATCAGTGTTTCCTAGTCAGGCATGAATGCATTACTGTAGTTTTCTGTCAGTAGATTTGATGGTGTGATCATTTTCTACCTATTCTATTTAATATAAAATAAGAGGAAGTGGGGGGATATAGCATAATAAA
>SJYV01009598.1:8283-34644 GCA_006410875.1 Neotragus pygmaeus | reverse complement strand
AGGGTTGATTTCTTTTAGGATGGACTGGTTTGATCTCCTTGCAGTCCAAGGGACTCTCAAGAGTCTTCTTCAACACTACAGTTCAAAAGCATCAACTCTTTGGCTCTCAGCCTTCTTTATAGTCCAACTCTCACGTTCATGCACGACTACTGGGAAAACCATAGCTTTGACCATATGGACCTTTGTTGGCAAAGTGCTGTCACTCTCTCTGCTTTTTAATACACCCTCTAGGTTTGTCATAGCTTTTTTTCCAAGGAGCAAGCATCTTTTAATTTCGTGGCTGCAGTCACTGTCTACAGTGATTTTGAAGCCCAAGAAAATAAAATCTGACACAGTTTTCATTTTTTCCCCACCTATTTGCCATGAAGTGATGGGACCAGGTGCCATGATCTTAGTTTTTTGAGTGTTGAGCTCTAAGCCCGCTTTCCCCCTCTCCTCTTTGACCTTCATTAAGAGGCTCTTTAGTTCTTCTTTGCTTTCTGCCATAAGGATGCTGTCATTTGCATATCTGAGATATTGATATTTCTCCCAGCAGTCTTGATTCCAGCTTGTGATTCATCCAGCTTGGCATTTCACATGATTTACTCTGCATGTAAGTTAAATAAACAGGGTAACAATATACAGCCTTGACATACTCCTTTCCCAATTTGGAACCAGTCCATTGTTCCATGTCCACTTCTAANGTGATTCATCCAGCTTGGCATTTCACATGATTTACTCTGCATGTAAGTTAAATAAACAGGGTAACAATATACAGCCTTGACATACTCCTTTCCCAATTTGGAACCAGTCCATTGTTCCATGTCCACTTCTAACTGTTGTTTCTCGACTTGCATGCAAGTTTCTCAGCATGCAGGTAAGGTGGTCTGGTATTCCATCTCTTGAAGAATTTTCCAGTTTGTTGTGATCCACACAGTCAAAGGCTTGACATAGTTAATGAAGCAAAAGTAGATGTTTTCCTGGAGTTCCTTGTGAGGCTCAAAGGAAGATAATGGCTGAAAAAATCTTGCAAAATTTTAAGATGCTCTGGAGTGTTATTATATTGTGGTTTTGGCATTTATTAACTAATGACCTTTGGCATCAGTCTCATCACCAGTGAAATGAAGGTGATAATACTGTCTATTTCATATTTGCTCTGGTGTTTGAATGAAATAAAACATGTAAGAACTGAGAATAGTGTCTGGTGCATGATAACATGAGAAATAACAAATATTAACTATTATTATTATGTCAGTATAGTACTAAGTATAGTACAGTATAGTACTTGTATATAGTACAGTATAGTACTTATACTAAGTATAGTACAGTATAGTACTAAGCCTTATATTGATTAAAAGAAAAATGAAATGATGATTTAGAATGTCCTTAGAAAGTCTGAAACCATGAGACAAATTACAGTTTTCCTTTAAATGCTTTTTTATTATTTTGCATTTGCTGTCTAGAAAAAGTGATTTATTGGGTTGGACAGAGATTACTTTGAAAACAACTGCCAGCTTCCTTCCTCCTTCTTTTCCTCTCTTTATCTCTTTTTTTTAATGTTGACCTTCATGTACAGCTTTTCACATTTTGAAGGTCATAGCTGAAAATAAATCCCTTTGCTTTTCCAGTAATCCAGTAGTCAGATTACCTGTCCAAGCAGAAAGAACTAAGTTCAATTTAGAGCTAAGTTCATGTGATGAAGATGTATTTCAAAAATGAAGCTTAGATATGGAAGCCTGGAAGAATTTACTCATTAAAATTCCTTTTTGGATTAAATTATATGTCAAAAATGAGGACTTGCAATTTTGTTGATTTCTGTGATGAAGACAGTTTGTTGTGATTTAGTCTTTGTAAGAATCTGAATAGCCTTCTTTTGAGGGTCATGAGAACTTCCACAAATCATTATTTTCTAGAATCTTTGTCTGGCAAACCCTGAAGAACTTTCCTTTAGAATGCCTTTATGCCATTACACGCACCCAGGGAGAGTGAGCCGTGACAGTGTCATGGAAACATCAGTACTGACACTGGCATTTTAGTGACCCCACCCCCACCCCCCAAACAACAGCTATAAAGGAAACCAGACCCCAGGCTGACAGCAGATCAATTGCTTCATGTCACAAATTTCCTTTGTGAATGGTAGTGAAAAACCTTGGGCTTTTTTTGTGTTTTCAGGTTAAAAATTCTTGAGATTTCCCCCTGCTTGACAATGCTGAACCATATGTGGGTGTATGCTTGCGTGCACACACAAGTGTGCTTGTGCCAGAGAAAGATAGATAAATGACCTAGTGTTTACCATTTTAATATTTGGGTAGTTGTGTTTAAGAGTAAATGTATGTAGAGGACAGACTTGTTGCCAAGGGAGAGGGGGTATTGGGAAGGATATATTGGGAGTTTGGGGTTAACATATGTAAGCTATTATATATAGAATGGATAAACGGCAGGTCCTGTGTATAGCACAGGGAACTATATTGAATATTCTTAATAAACCATAAAAAAAAGAATATGAAAAAGAATATATATGTATAACTGAAACACTTTGATATATAGCAGAAACTAACACAACATTGTAAATCAACTATACTTCATTAAAGTAAATAAAAAAAAAGAGTAAATGTATGACTTATTGCTCTCTAGAAAATCTTTTTTTTTATGTTTAAATGTTTTCAAAATATGATCAGTATGTTCTGAAACAACATTTTCTTTAATATGAGAATCGTGGTTACTGAAAACAGGTATATTCATCAGGATGTACATTGCTATACTTAAACCATTATTTTGAAGAATTTCATTGTGAATTGACTCTTGCTCTAAAATGCTTCTCATTTAGTATAATTGGAAAGTTGAAAATGACATAGAAGTTTTTTTTCCCAAGGGAAGGGTGATTTTATGGGTCAACTTGGTTACAGATCCCTGGGTCCTCCTTGTGCTTTTCCACTTGCTTGAGTCAGTGCTGAGTTCAGCAAAGCGAAGTTCCTGACAGGCTACTGTGGTTCAGCACATGCCTCGCTCCGTCTTGGCTTTACCATTAGTGTATGTGTCCACCTTTGTCCTCAAATGGTTAGACAATTTTGTGCTTTCTGCCTGAGATGGTGGTAGCAAAGTGACAACAAAATGGACCATTTCCCCCTACATTTAATAAACTCTGCTGCTCTGAGTGGAATCCATGGCTTACTAGACATGCCAAGTCGCTAGCTTTCTAAGTATGTTCAACTGAAAATGATGAACAAAATGACATAGACTGACATGTTTTGAGTCTCGCTGCCTGCATTTGTCAGAGTTTGGCTCTCATTTGTTGCCCAGTCTCTTCATGGAAGAGTCATTGAAACCACTTTGGTCAATTTGATTGCCATTTTCTTGTATTAGGATGTTGGATTCCTCTTGCAGGAAGAAAAGAGAGAAAGAGCCAGTAAGAGCTCAAATAGTTAGAAACGTCTGTAATTTTTATTCCAATTAATAATATATTTTGCACTTCCTCATAAATTAAAACTTTGGGGGTGAGAACAAATCATATACAGTCCACAAGTATGTTTGCTATTAACATGAACCTGCTATATCCACTTGTGTCAGTGCATGTAGGGGTAATTTAAAAAAAAAAAGTCTTCAAAATCAATGAGACAATCTTGATTGAGAAATAGTTTCCTTACACAGGAACTTTTAGTTCTTAACTGAGTGAAGGATGAAGAAAGGATTCTGCAGACCCTGGGTAGTGAACATGTTAATTGCATATTTGACTCAGGCATTTGACCGTAAGTATAAATAGCCGAGTTTCCTTCTAGCTCTTCTAGTCTGATGTGTTGAAGGTGGCTTTGGTGACTGGTGCAAGTTTTCATTTCTAGCAGTTGTGTCTGTGGTTTATCTAGTCCGGAGCTATAACCACCTTTTCATTACCCAGGCTTCACATATACTATAGCTTGTTCAGTTCGCTGCATATAGTAGACAGGGCCCAGGAAAATCAATATGATTTCCTGTTTTCAGCAACCTGAATGATTTGGTGGGGAAAGGAGAGTGAAACTCTGTTTTTTCTCAGACTCATGAGCATTTTGGTTACTCATGGAGTTTTGGTTACTTCATTTTGGTGGCTGGTGGGGGCGGGTACGGGTAGGAAGTGGCAGAGAGTTATTATTTTCTTCTTTAAGGCTACTTCATAGATTAAGCCCATATGCCATTAAAAGTTGCCCATAAGAAAAAGTCCATTCAGTTGATCTTACACTTAGAGATCTTCAGTAAATGTTACCTTTTCCTTCTCTTTGACACTAGTCAGCCTGTTGTGGGGAATACAGAATGGAGTATGATATTCAAGTGTGAGACCTGAAGGGTCTCGTGGAGAAGTGTCTTGAATTTGACTTTTAAGGATAAGTCGGCTATAGATACACAGAAAGTGAGGGGTTGCCCTGTGGAACTCCTGGGACTGTAAGGAGGCTGGCTGAACCTGGAGGCAAAGGGAAAAATGCTTTAGGTTTATTTTTAAAGAGCATTCTTAAAAGACAGTGAAATAATTAATCTTAAATACTTTGCATTCTAAGGCTTAAGGGTCATGAAGATGTTAGGAGTCAAGTCTATTTGTTTCTCATATATGCAGCCTGTTTCTGCCTTGGGGCTTCAGCTTCTGCTGTTCTTTCTGCTGAGAATGCTTTTCCCTAGAAATCTGCCTGGCTTAACCTCATCCCTTCAAGTCTCTGCTCAAGTGTCTCCCCTCTGAGACCTTCCTTAAGCCCTCTGCATACACTTTCACTAAGCCCCTTCAGCTTTATTTCTCTTCACCATATCTACCCGCTTCTAACATAGTGGATAATTTACTTGATGATTTTGTTTGTTGCCTGTCCACTAGAATTATTGCTTCATGAGGCCAGTTTTTTTTTAAGGATTTGTCCACTGAGATCTGCTCAGCATTGACTACAGTATCTGACATGTAGTGGGCTCACAGTAAATACTTATTGAATAAACATCTCTTTTTACATGGGCTAAACTCTTTGCTGCTGGCTCTAATGATGATGTATTGTGATCTCCCCCCGCCCCCCACCTCCTGCCCGCTTCTGGTCCGCCCTTTTAAGGATAGGGTCTCAATAGCTTCTTCCTTTCGGAAAACACCCTGACAGTAAGGGAAAAAGGTCTCCAAGGTACTGGATGAGCCACTGTTTTAAAGACAATGTACATTTTACTCAGAGCCCATGAACTTAAATCAGCAGTCTGATTTTATGAACAGTTACATAACTTAATTGTAGTTTTTGCCTCTTTAGCAAAGATAGGCCTACTGGGATGACCATACATGCAAGAAAGAAAACCCAGTTCTAAAAATGTGTTTATTGTGGGGTTGTTTATTGTAAATGCTGATAGACCTTCCCTCCCATTAAACTCCTCAGTACAGAAATTGGGCAGTCCTAGGAAAAAGTAAGAAAAGGCTATTTTTTATAAAAAGATTCCTCTGTGTCTTCCCACATTGGGGAAAAAAGTTAANTATGCCATTAAAAGTTGCCCATAAGAAAAAGTCCATTCAGTTGATCTTACACTTAGAGATCTTCAGTAAATGTTACCTTTTCCTTCTCTTTGACACTAGTCAGCCTGTTGTGGGGAATACAGAATGGAGTATGATATTCAAGTGTGAGACCTGAAGGGTCTCGTGGAGAAGTGTCTTGAATTTGACTTTTAAGGATAAGTCGGCTATAGATACACAGAAAGTGAGGGGTTGCCCTGTGGAACTCCTGGGACTGTAAGGAGGCTGGCTGAACCTGGAGGCAAAGGGAAAAATGCTTTAGGTTTATTTTTAAAGAGCATTCTTAAAAGACAGTGAAATAATTAATCTTAAATACTTTGCATTCTAAGGCTTAAGGGTCATGAAGATGTTAGGAGTCAAGTCTATTTGTTTCTCATATATGCAGCCTGTTTCTGCCTTGGGGCTTCAGCTTCTGCTGTTCTTTCTGCTGAGAATGCTTTTCCCTAGAAATCTGCCTGGCTTAACCTCATCCCTTCAAGTCTCTGCTCAAGTGTCTCCCCTCTGAGACCTTCCTTAAGCCCTCTGCATACACTTTCACTAAGCCCCTTCAGCTTTATTTCTCTTCACCATATCTACCCGCTTCTAACATAGTGGATAATTTACTTGATGATTTTGTTTGTTGCCTGTCCACTAGAATTATTGCTTCATGAGGCCAGTTTTTTTTTAAGGATTTGTCCACTGAGATCTGCTCAGCGTTGACTACAGTATCTGACATGTAGTGGGCTCACAGTAAATACTTATTGAATAAACATCTCTTTTTACATGGGCTAAACTCTTTGCTGCTGGCTCTAATGATGATGTATTGTGATCTCCCCCCGCCCCCCACCTCCTGCCCGCTTCTGGTCCGCCCTTTTAAGGATAGGGTCTCAATAGCTTCTTCCTTTCGGAAAACACCCTGACAGTAAGGGAAAAAGGTCTCCAAGGTACTGGATGAGCCACTGTTTTAAAGACAATGTACATTTTACTCAGAGCCCATGAACTTAAATCAGCAGTCTGATTTTATGAACAGTTACATAACTTAATTGTAGTTTTTGCCTCTTTAGCAAAGATAGGCCTACTGGGATGACCATACATGCAAGAAAGAAAACCCAGTTCTAAAAATGTGTTTATTGTGGGGTTGTTTATTGTAAATGCTGATAGACCTTCCCTCCCATTAAACTCCTCAGTACAGAAATTGGGCAGTCCTAGGAAAAAGTAAGAAAAGGCTATTTTTTATAAAAAGATTCCTCTGTGTCTTCCCACATTGGGGAAAAAAGTTAAATTTTTTTCATATTGAACAATCACCCCTGTAGGGTGACTGGGTTGGACTAAATCATCACTAAAGCCACTTTCCATCTTGAAAGCTGTATGATCCTGCTCTGTCTAAATATTCCACTCTGATTGGTTTGTTTTATATACCACCGTATGAACTTGCTGTGTGCATTCCTTAGCTTAGTGACTTCGTTTATGATTGTCTGAGTACGCTTGGAGATTTTTCAGGTTCTTGTTTCATAGGGCCAAATATTTTTTAGATAGGCTGCACTTTAGGATAATGGCTAATGCTTAGGTTATTGAGTTAGCATAGCTGTGATCTGTCCTGGATCTTGCCCTTGCCAGCCATGTGCTGAGTTTACTTGGTCCCTTGCCCTTCATTTTTTTCTACCTTTCTTACAGGGTAGCGATGAAAATTAGCTGAGAATGCACCCTGGCTGCTATTATTATCACGATTATTTTATTTTGTACTTCTAGAGTTTCATGAACATAGAATATTAGCATATAAAATATCCTTGTCAATTTGATAAGGGAAACGTGGAGTTTTTATATTTTTTGATTACTTTTGAGTGTCTTTTATCATGTTCATGATTATCTACATTTTTTTAATGTTTCAAACTACTTCATTTTGGTAATGATTTCTTTTTCTAAGTTTAAATCAATATTGTGCTCACACTCACTTTACGTGTACTTGGTGTCCTTGAGATCACCAAACATAGCACAAAGAATGCACAAGTGTATTTTGAGATACCATATGGATTTTTAAAACATATGTGTGTATAATATGTGAGGATTATTCTGTTTTGGTAAAAAATTGTTTTTAGATCAAGTCTGAAGTGAAGTGAAGAAGTCGCTCAGTCGTGTCCGACTCTTTGCGACCCCATGGACTGTAGCCCACCAGGCTCCTCCTCCATGGGATTCTCCAGGCAAGAATACTGGAGTGGGTTGCCATTTCCTTCTCCAGGGAATCTTCCCGNTCTGTTTTGGTAAAAAATTGTTTTTAGATCAAGTCTGAAGTGAAGTGAAGAAGTCGCTCAGTCGTGTCCGACTCTTTGCGACCCCATGGACTGTAGCCCACCAGGCTCCTCCTCCATGGGATTCTCCAGGCAAGAATACTGGAGTGGGTTGCCATTTCCTTCTCCAGGGAATCTTCCCGACCCAGGGATCAAACCCAGGTCTCCCACATTGCAGGCAGGTGCTTTAACCTCTGAGCCAGTAAAAAGAACTCAAGATCAAGTCTATCAATGGTTTATTAAATAAATACATACACTTTTAATTTTATTTATTTTTAAATTTATTTATTTATTTTTTAAATTTTACTTTACAATACTCTATTGGCTTGCCAGTGGCTTGGGGAGTGAACCATTTTGGAATTTGGGCTCATAACCCCATTCATGTGCTCAACTGGTACGGCGCTGGCTAATCTGACTACAACCTCATCAGAGAACATGAGCCAGAACCATCCAGCTTATTAAAAATGCCAATTCAAATCTGTCCCCATACAGGGAGATAGCTTTGAATGAAATCAGTTTCTCCCATTAGAAAGTGTGAGTTCTGCTTTTTAAATTCTTGTACCTTGGTTTCCCCCCACCCCGACTCTTGCTGAGGCTCAGACATTTGTTGTTTTTTCATGTCCAAAGGTTCTCTTCTGGGATGAAAAGTTACTTTAGCGTGAGTTCACAGCTCATTAAATTAATTTAAGAAGCAACTGCGCCAGAGGTCCACAAACTAATAACTTACTCTTAAGTGTGTGTTTACCTCTGAGAATTCATAGCAGGGGGCTGAAAGGGAGAGTAGTGAGCCTGGCAACTCCCTACTCAGCTTGCTCACCAGACCCCTCACCAGAAATGTTTCCACAGTGTTGCTGTTTTCTGGGATCCCATCAAGACGCCCTTCAGAAGATTAGAGACAATTGACTCTGCATACAGAAATGAACCAGGTGGATCGAAGCCTGGGCCAGGCCTTTGAGAGAGCCTTCTGCTGCCCAGGTGGTCACGGAGCAGCACTTTATGTTAGGGCAGCCTGTGGACTTGAGGTTTTTAGAACACAGGTTGTCTGTTCCTAACCCTAACTTCCTCTCCTTCTCAGGCCAGTGGGGCTGATCCCTGATTGCACAGTACAGTCATTTGGAGGGAGTTTTGAAAATAACCAGAGAGGTTCTGATTTAAGTGGTCTGGGTGGGATCTGAGCTTGGATAAAGTTAAAAAACCTCCCTTTGTGATTCGGGTGCACCCCATGACCAGGAACCCAAGCCACCAATCTGTTTCCAGACAGCCTTTCCAGCCTCCTCCCTACCATTCGCCTTCCTTCAGTCTGTATATTTAAGGGTTGCTCTAGCAATAGCTCTGTCCTGCACTTTCAAACTTCAACCTTGGACTGCTTGCCCCTTTAAATGGTTTATTTTGGTGAATATTCACAGTCTGTAATCAGGTAGGGTAAGAGTGCGTTGTTAGTTTGTTTGCTTCCCTGTTGATCTTTGAATTAATTTAATGATCTGTGAATTTCTACTCAAACAACTAGACTATCCAAGTCTCTTCTCTGGCGTAGCCCCTGGTGACGAACTCTTGGATATGATATCTTAAAACTTCTCTCTGCTGGTCCTTATGTGCTGGTATAAGATCGAGATGATTTACTTCCTTTTAATTATTCCTGTTGTTAAAACTTGGGTGGGCAACTTTTACATTTCTTTTTAATGTAGTGAAGGTGGAATATTAAGAATGTATTTCATGAGTTTTGAATCAGTTACTTAAGAGTTCATCTGAATTTCTGATTTTTCTCTTTAGTGTTTTCTAATAAAACCTACGGTCTACAGAACTGCTTCATATAAAATCTCATTTACAGACATATATTTGAAAATGTAGAAACTCTTCAGATCTACAGTTTGGAGGACTTTGCGATAAATGTCGTATTTTTTGGCAACTCAAAGGAAAAATTTGCAAATTACTTAGCACAGTGTCTTTAAAATATAGCCACTTGATAAGAAACTGTTAATATTAACGGTCTGTTCTGGGCAGTCTGACACCTTCTGTTGGTAGTTCATTACCTTTTTGAGATACTTAAAGTGATGGGAAGGCTTTGCAGCCCTGAGGGAAGCTGGGGTATCCTGTGGGAATGGTAGTCTTATAATAAAGCAGGGTCAAGTGCAGCCCCGAGCACACCGCCCTTGCTATGCGCCAGTACCCACCCCGCCATTATCAGGCAACGACTCCTGCTCATCCATTGGTTGGTGCGGCACAGAGCCCCTCCCCCAGGCTACCAGCCGTCAATGTGAGACCGGTAGTGGTCCTGCTCACCCATTGGTTGACACCACAGTGGGCCCCGCCCACAAACAACCAACTGTCAAGGAATGACCGTTAGTGAGGGGATTTAGTCAGCGGAGTGGTGGTCCTTGGGTGGAGAGTGAGGTAGGAGGATCCAAGCCTTCTCCCTGGGGCTCTTCCAGTTCACCCGGCGGCCTCGAGCCAGCAGGTGATCTGGGGGGCAGGGAGCAGGCTGGGGGCTGTGTCCTGCGTCCTGCAGGGCTCCAGAACCCTCGCCAAAGCCTCCCGCCGACTGGACGCAGACCTTGAGGCGATGGTGAACCTCCCCCCATCCCATCTCTTCGACCTGATGGCAGCAGCCTGGGGGACCTGGTCCCTACCATATGGGAGGCCTGAGGAGCCTGAGCTCCTGGCTCCGGCTGGGTCCCGGGCGCCTGGCTCCCTCAGCCATGACAGCCGGGCAGGGTCTGGGAACCTGGCCCCGAGGAAGCCGCCAGCTGAGACCTGCCTCCTCTTAGCCAGGATGAGGACCTCTGAGGGGAAAGTTGTGCTTCGCTTGGGACCTCATCCTTTCTTGTCAGGACAGAAAATAACATTCGTTAAGAGATTTACAGAAACATCATTGCTGGACTATAAGAGGACCTCTAGAACAAAGGATCTGGTACCAAATAGTTTACAACTAACNAGTTGTGCTTCGCTTGGGACCTCATCCTTTCTTGTCAGGACAGAAAATAACATTCGTTAAGAGATTTACAGAAACATCATTGCTGGACTATAAGAGGACCTCTAGAACAAAGGATCTGGTACCAAATAGTTTACAACTAACCACGCTCCTCGCTCACCTTTCCTGGCAAAGGGCTTTGCTGAAAGCTTTTGGGGAGTTTGGGGTTTTTAAGACATGAGCCACCTGTCTACTTTCATGGCCCTCAATAAATCTGTCTCTGCTCCAGACTCCAACATTTTGGTGTTGCTTGACCTCACTGTGCGTCGGGCACACAGACTTGTGTTTTGCTAACAGTCTGGGCGGGCTCAGAAGAGCCCCTGTGTTGGACATGGTCGGCCTCAGATACCAGGACTTCATGCGTCTACCTTAATCCCTCGTTGCATCTGGATCTGGCCAAGTCAGCAACCATGCGAGTCAGCCTAGAGACCTTTCTGAGCGGAGTTTGAGAGGAGATGCCGTTGGGAACCTCCAGGTTAGTGAGCTTCATCCTGCACATCCTTATGTGCAGGACCCTCAACCATCCCTTGGGGCGCTAACTGACAGAGCTGAAGGGCAAGCAGCCTTTAGGCCTTTCTCCTCCATATCTGGATGGCTGTCTTCACAAGTCAGTGCTTTTCTGCCATCATTAGTCCCAGTAGGATGGGAATTCTCTTCTCTGGACTTTAGTTTTCTCTGTCAGTTGTGAGTCCCATGTCTTTTGGGGCACATGTGAGCCTTCCAGGTGGACACACACACTAAGGTATCCAGGTGGCAATTTGCTCTTTTCTTTAATTTTTCTTTTTTTTTTTTTTCCCCTCAATCTTTTTAGCAGGTAGGCTCTGTTAATGGTGAAGTCATTGTCAAGTAGGGTGGCGGAAGGGAAAGGATCTACTGCCAGTGTTTGTCTCATAACTCAGTTGCTTCTGCTTTTTTGCAGGAGAATCACTCTCTGATCTCACTGAACCTTTCATCTATTCAGTCTTCCAATATTATATCTATAGTATCTTCCTTTACTGTCCAATCAAAGTGACTGGAATCTATAATCTCAATTTTGAGATCTGTCCTATATGTTTGATCCTAAATATGGGGTTAAAAAGAAAGTTGATATCAGAGATTTATTTTTAAACTTTATTTCTATAATATGTTCTGAAGTTAGTGCTCAGTCCAATCTCTTACATCTTTCACAGTCAGCCTGACACTTAAATTGAACAATCACTTATTGGATTAAAACAACCTGAAAAATTCAATTACCCAGAAAACTCCTTCCCTGAGCATCCTTTTAAATCAATATTGGGCCACATAGATAAACTGGGAAGTCCTTGTATTCCTTAAAATAATTAGTTTATGTGTAAGCCTTTTAGAATCTATCAAAATGAACAGTATTTTAATTTTTAAACTAGTAAAATGTATTACTGAAGGTTTGATGTCCCATTGGAAATAATTTAGGATCAGACAGGAGTAATTGTTGTACTGATATTTTATATAAGGCTTGAGCAATTTTATTGTCTGGGTTTACGAGGCGGATGCTTCAGGGGCCATGTATTTCTTCACTATGTGTTTGCAGGGTTTAACATATGATGCCCATTCGTGGGTGACAGTGTCTTCGTTAGGCCTTAGTGCAAACAGCTGTGCTTCATACAGACAGGCCTCACAGCTGAGAGGATGCACCGCATTGCCTCATCTTGTTTTACCTTTTAAAAATATAAAGTGCTAGGGCTGAATTCTTTATTAAAGTAGCTGGAGATATGTGTAATGAAATGAAATATCTGAAATAAAAGACTAATTAAGCCATATTAAAAAGCTAATTATTTGGCTAACAATGAGCTCACAGTTTTATTTCCGAGACAATAAAGCTTGGAGAAAAGGAGTAATGTTCTAGTTAAAAAGAAATCAATGCACATTACTCACCTTATTTTCAGAAATTCTACCAATTTGAACACCTACCGTGAACTTGTGAGACTGAAGTCTCCTCTCTTGAGTGATATATAGTATTTTCTATATATGTAAAATCATTATGTTTTACATCTGAAACTAATATGATGTTATGTGTTATGTGTCAGTTATACCTTCATGAAAAAATTACAACTTCTTAAACCTGAATTGAAAGGCAAAAAAAATAACATGTTTGCAATTAACATGGCAAACCAAGGCTAACTTTACTATTAAAAAATAATAATATTTTGCAGTGGTACCTCCTCTTCAATATTTTGAAAGAGTTTGCGAAGGACTGACATTAAATCTTCTTTAAATGTTTGGTCTTGGAGATGGACTTGTCTCTATTGGCATTTGTCAGCTCTTGCTCTGGACTTTGCTTTCCAGCTTCTCCATGGTTCACTTCTAGCTTCTTCAGACTGCTTTGTCATACTTCTGCAAGTCTTTGTCCAAAGCATTTCCCTCTTTGCACTCAGATACTTCTAATTCAAGTCTGGGTTGGTTGTAACTCTTTCTAAAATACTTTTTATTCAGAATAATATCAATATATTATGTACATAAATGTAGTGTTTATTGAGGATAACCTAAAAGGATTAAAAGGCAGGTAAGGAAATTTGAAAACTGTGTATCAGATACACCTGCTTCCTATATGCTGGTCTTGTAGCTGCAGATAAGACTCCCTTCTCCTTATTGAATCTCTGGGCACCAATCAAGTTTCATGTGCTCAAAAGAAACTCAAACATTCAAAGAATATCATAATTATTCTTGAAGAGATACTCTTATATTATAAAATGGAATATTTAACACCCAATCTGAATAACTGCATATGCGTTACTTCACTGGGGCAGAATTTCCCCCTGAAACAGTCAAGCTCTTGACTCAGACAGGATTCATACAAGAGTGGATTTCAGCCTCTATGCTGGGTTGCAGTCTTCATCCTTGTCACAGGTATACGATGTCCTGTCGTCTGCCAGATAATGACAATTTGCTTCCTGTTTCCTGGGCAGTTGTAGCCCTTCTCTTCTGATAGCCATTGTTTAGAGCTTTCAAATGACATGGAGAAATGACGGTGAGTGATTAAAATGCTTTTTGTCTTGCTCTTTCAAATATGATTAAATTGAAGTGAAGAACATCAGGTTAATGAAAGAGCTTTCTCTTCCTAACTTATTAAGAGTTTAAAAATGAAGAATGAATGTTAAATTGTATAAAATATTTTAAAAACCACCAGTTGATTTCTTTATTTAAATTTTACTAATGTGAATTACCCTATTATAAATTTCTTAAAGCAATTTTATTTCTGAAGGCCTGCTTCCCTTGTGACTCAGATGATAAAGAATCTGCCTGCAATGCAGGGAGACCTGAGTTTGATCCCTGGTTCTGGGAGATCCCCCAGAGAAGGGAATGACAACCACTCCAGTGTTCTTGCCTAGAAAATCCCTTGGACAGAGGAGCCCAGCGGGCTGCAGTCCACAGGGCCAAAAGAGTCGGACACCACTGAGCAACTAAGCACACACACACACACCTTACTGCGTGCCATTGAGTATGCTTTGCAAAAACTTTATTTAGAATAACAACACTGTTCTCCCTACCCCTTTTAGGGGAAATTGCGCAATATCCTAACACCCCTTGAAATGTTTGGTAGAATTTGGCAAGAGCCCCTTCTTGGTGTGGACTTGATGGGGCATGTTGCCTTTTTCACATTATGAAAGCATGGAGATATGTGGCTGAAGCTTAACCAAAGTGCTAGCACTTTGAATTTGCAAAGACAAACAGGTTAGAAAATTTTCATAGCTCTGCTTGGTTATCTAGAGTCCAGCAGCAATAGTGATGTGTGTCCTGCCTTGACAGGGTAAAGGCAGCAGTAGAGGTGGAGATGTCAATCGCAGCATCCTAAATTCAGGACCTGATGTAGGTAGTGGCTTCTTCAGCTTGACCTCCCTTAACTTGTGCTTACTTGGTAAGCTTGATTCTCTAGGTTTCCCATCTATTCTGTAAGCTATCAGTATGCTTTAAGAAAATTGCTTCTCTGCTTAGGTTTGCTAGAGTTACTTTCTGTAGCTTGAAATCAAGAACCTGACTATTTAATAGCATAGTGGATGGACTTGGTACAAGTCCTATTGTTGGTGAATGGACAGATCTTGATTCAAGTCGTAGTTCTTTCATAACTGGCTTTGGGCAAGTCGCTTAACCTTTCTGAACTGCATTTGTTCAGAGGACATTCACCTAGAATGTCCTCATTCTTGCAGAATGCTAGAAAAAATTAAAGATAATATATGCCAAATGCATCATCTCTCAGAGTAGGCATTTGATGCATTGTCAGTAATTAACATTATTATTTACAGAATGTTCTATAACAGGTCAATAATCCTTTCTCCATAATTCTGAAATCCAAAAAGTTCTGAAAACTTTTAAATAACTCATTTGATTGTAAAACTTGACCTAACTTGCAAATATTTGAAGAAAATATCTAACTATGATGAGAGGCAATTAAATTTTTTTATTTATCACCTTATTTTACTTTTGCTACAGAAAAATTGTAGCTGCCCAGAAATGGCAACCCACTCCAGTACTCTTGCCTGGAGAATCCCATGGAGGGAGGAGCCTGGTAGGCTACAGTTCATGAGGTTGCAAAGAGTCGGAGACGACTGAGCGACTTCACTTCACTAGACTCTCTGAAAGTGTGTGAAATATAGTACATATGCCCCATAGTGTCTTTCTGGGGAGTTTGGAATCTTGAAGCACATCTGGCCCCATAAGTTTTGGATAAAGGATTTGTGAAGGATTGTTGAGTTTTACTGATTCACAGTCAGAACATATCAGAATGGTCTGGGGAGTTTTTTTATTTGTTAAAAAAAAATCACTGTCCTCTGGGTGCATGAGACGGGTGCTTTCCTCTCCTTTCCCTTTGGCTCATTTGTGTGTACGTGTGTCTGTATGTGTAGGGGAATGGTTTCTCTGGCTGTTGCTGCCAACAAAAGAAAATTAGTTGGGGACATTTCAGTCTTTTTTCCATGCTTTGTAATACATTGCATAATGAGAGACTTACTGTCTTTGTATATGTTAAACTATCTGAAACTAGAGGTTTTTTTTTCTGTTCTTGAGGTTATTCTCTGAGAACTTACTCCAGTATGCCAATTTTTAGGGAAGGTTTTTTTGTTTTGTTGGTTCCCATGAAAATCATCCATTAGTCAAAGAATTTTCAGGTAGTAACATTATGGACAAGAAAAGTAAGTTATCCATGGTCAAATTGTCTTTATAGTTATTTTAACAGTATTTTACAGAGCATCATGTGTAAAGTTATAACAACTAAGTAATATTTTGCTGAAATAGAAAACAAGTAGGGAGAGAAAAAGCATTATAATTAAACATAGATAAGTAATATACTCTGGGAAAATTTTCTTACTGATCCTTAGTTGTTTTCAGTCACTTTTTTTTTTTTAACAAAAAAAAACTCAGGATTCGGTAGAGTAGTGTTATGTTGTTTTCTTATTTAGCATGACACCCTCCTAACTACTCCTGTCTGGTTCTTGCTCCCTGGGACTAGGACTGAGCTCTCTACTAGTGGGGTTGCTTTAGATTATATAGCCCTCTCTTTCAGGTAACAATGATTAATCTACTGGGAAGAGTAGATTCCATTTTGACCTGAAGATCATAAAATAGAGAAATTCTGTGGTTTTAATTTCTTTAAAACAGTCATCTCAAAAATTTACTATGTCAGTGCTTTAAATAAAAGACAACTCAAATAGCCCGTCTTACATCTTGAAGAATTTCAGTAACTAATCATATGTTGGCAAAAGTGATTGGTTCTAGATTTGGACAGATTCCGTTAAGCAGTTATTTTGACAACTCTCCTGTTGATGCTGGAGAATTTGTTGTGCCTTTGGGTGAGCCTGAGAGCAAAGCTATCTAAGTCAGTAAGTATGAGAAATGCTGCTCATAGCTTTTCAGAATGGCTAGGTTTCATCTCAGAGTAAAGTCTTTTCATGCAGTTTGCCACTGGCGAGACCTCTTGCTCCCTTTGAGGAGAAAGTAGGCGTGATGAGGCTCGTGAACGTTCCAGTGTTCCTCCCTGCTCTCCATAATGGGGAGACTCACAGGATGCGGTAGTGTGTGGTCTTAGACTTGGTTCCTGCCGCCAGCTCTGCTGCTCTTTTGGATGTTTCTTTATGTTCTGGCCTTTATGTTCCTCGCCTCTTTCTTTCCCTCAAATCAGTACTTATGAAAGGCAGTTTTAGGCTTTCGTATTCCTTTGAGAAGTATTTTGATGTTATGCCCTAACTTTATTTGCAGGACACATCTTTTTTTTTTTTTTTTTAATAATTTTAGGTATTCAGGATTAATATTTTGACACTGCCAATGGTTTCTTCAGTTTATTACATGAAAGGAAGTGCTTAACAAACTTCTGATTACTTTAAGAAGACGTTTCCAAATGTTTGAGAGAAATATATGTGTTCTTTTGCCTGCATTCATGTCCACTGAAAGCTGAGGGGCTGCTGTGGCTTCCCTCATGTGCTGGCCCCTCGGAGAACGAGTGTCTGCAGAGCGAGTGAGGAGGCACTGCTACAGTGCTGGCCCAGTGTGCTCTGCCACTGTGCAGAGGTGTTCATGCATGCTCACACCTACTCACGCCTGCACACACCTGAGCCACAGGTAAGGATTTTCAGGGAGTACATCACAGTGGGATGGTTTTCATATTTAGCCCTTGATGCAAAATTAGACTCAATTTTAAGTCAGAACTAGACTTTAAAATGCTTTTAGAAAGGCCACCTTACCAGCTCTTAAACATGGCCCATGTTTCCTCTTGCTCTTGAACATATTATTCTATGTTCAACTGTGCATCAGACAAATAAAGAAGGAGGGTTTGTGTTGTTAAAAAAAAAAAAAATGCACCCGAACCACTAAGATCAGACTCCGTTTTGAAGCACAGTTGAGAGAGGCATTGCAGAACTGAAGCTGCAGGAACAGGAATGGCCCTTGGAATTTCCTTGTTTCTCAGATAGATCTAGTTCATTGTGCAAAAGTCAAATGCTGAATGCACTCAGACCCAGCCAACCTGGCATTCTTAGGAGTGGCTAATATTGTGTAATGGCACCCCACTCCAGTACTCTTGCCCAGCAAATCCCATGGATGGAGGAGCCTGGTAGGCTGCAGTCCATGGGGTTGCGAAGAGTCGGACATGACTGAGTGACTTCCCTTTCACTCTTCACTTACATGCATTGGAGAAGGAAATGGCAACCCACTCCAGTGTTCTTGCCTGGAGAATCTCAGGGATGGGGGAGCCTGGTGAGCTGCCGTCTATGGGGTCGCACAGAGTTGGACACGACTGAAGTGACTTAGCAGCAGCAGCAGCAACATTGTGTGAATACTAATTCCTCTAATCATGACAGGAAAAAAAACATAATTTTTACCAAGTTGTGATACTGAAAATAACATGGCTTGACAAATGAAGGTAGTGGAGTATCAGAGTAAGTATTGGGATGGGTTGTAGATTTCCTCTCTCTGGACCATTTTAAATTCAGAATAAGTGTTTATGTGTGCATGCTCAGTCGCTCACGTGTCAGACTCTTTGCGGCCGTGTGGACTGTAGCCTGCCAGTCTCCTCAGTCCATGGAATTTTCCAGGCAAGAATACTGGAGTGGGTTGACATTTCCTTCTCCAGGGGATCTTCCTCGCCCAGGGATTGAACCCATGTCTCTTGTTTTGACAGGCAGATTCTTTACCATCTGTGCCACCTGGGAAACCCCTTTAAGGGCTATTCTTATAGGTGAAAAGTGAAGGTGGCAGCTTTTTTTATTGTTTTTGGACCCAATCAATGTGGATTCAGAATCTCTCAAATGTGAAATTGAGTTACAGATGAATTCTTAGTGTCCTAAATACACTGTAGAGTAATAATAACCCTTTTCGGTTTCCCCTGAGAATTGGGTTTGTGACAGGAAAGATGAAGCAGTAGGAGTAGTGATTCCCCCTGCCGCCACCAGTTCATATGAAGATGTTAGTCTGAAAGTCAGGGCTGGAAAGGTTGTAGTACTAGATGGATGGGCATTTTAGCATCTTTCTCTAAAGAGATGGTAGAGAACAAAGCAAGTATCAGCATAGAAAATGGTCTCTGGAGTCTGTGGTGTGTCGTAGGCTTGATAGCTAATATGTTGAATGTCACTAGGGAAATATTAGTCTTGGCAAGGCTATGGGGTGTCCTCCTTTATTGAATAAAATTAGTTAGGTTGCTGAGACTCATGAATGAAATGTTAGAGCTAAAAATGGCCAGTAAACAACAGTGCTGAACACACATAAAGGTCATTTCCAGGTTCTTGCTGTTTGCTGTATGTGTTGTAGTCATATTCAATGGGCCAGCAGCCTTGTTTTAATTAAACTTTCTTTTGAGAGAATTCACATGCAGTTGTAAGAAATACTACACAGAGAGGTGCCATGTCCCTTTATTCAGTTTTGGTCATTGTAACTTCTTGCAAAACTATATAGTCCAGTATGAGGGCCAGGGTACCAACGTGGTTGCAGTCAAGACCCAGGACATTCCCACCAGCACAGAACTTGCTCTCAGGGCCCTTTGATAGCCACAGCCACACCTCGGCTGCTTCTCTGGCTCCTTAAACTCGCTGCCACAAATCTGTTTCTACAATCTTATCACTACAGAAATGTTCTATGGACTCATTTGGATAGGCTTTTCCATGCAGAATCAGTCTCTGGTGATTCATCCAGGTTTTGCACGTATCAGTGTTTATTACTAAGCAGTATTCCATGGTACAGATGTGACCATAGTTTGATTAACTTTCCACCTGCTGAAGGATACTGGGTTATTTACAATTTTTGACTTTATGATTAAAGCTGCTACAAATATTCATAGATACATTTTATATATGAAAATAAAATTTCATTCCTCTGGGATTAATACTGAAGAGTGCAATTACTGGGTCATATGGCAGATACATGTTTAGTTTTTTAAGAAGCTGCCAAACTATTTTCCAAAGAGGCTGTTCAGTTCAGTTCAGTCACAGTCACGTCCAACTCTTTGTGACCCCATGAACCGCAGCACGCCAGGCATCACCCGGAGTCCACCCAAACCCATGTCCATTGAGTTGGTGATGCCATTCAACCATCTCATCCTCTGTCGTCCCCTTCTCCTCTTGCATCTTTCCCAGCATCAGGGTCTTTTCAAATGAGTCAGCTTTTCACATCAGGTGGCCAAAGTATTGGAATTTCAGCTTCAACATCAGTCCTTCCAATATCACTTTATATTTCCCACCAGCAATGCGTGAGTGACCCAATTTCTCTGTGTCCTTGTCAGCATTTGGTGTTGTCACTATTTTTATTTAGCTATCCTTTTCGGTATATAGTGATATGATATGGTAGTTTTTGGTTTTTTTGAACAGAAAATTGTTCTTTGTAGGTTTAATTTGCATTTTCTTAGTAGCTATTTATATGGAATGTCTTTTCATGTACTTATTTGCTACCTGTGTATCTTCTTTGGTGAAGTGTCTGTTTTTGTCTTTGCTGATATTCTAAGTGGATTGTTTATTTTGCTACCATTGCATTTTTCCAGTGCTTCACATATTCTAGGTATTAGTCCTTACTGTGGATATGTCGTTTGCAAATATTTTATCTCAGTCTGTAGCTTGTCTTTTCATCTTCTTTACAGGATGTTTTGCTAAGCAGAAATTATTAATTTCAATGAAGTCCATAGAAGTTTTTAACTTTCATTCTTACTTTCTATGTTTACTCAAAACCAGCCCTGAGGTCAGTCCTTTTGTCCCTTCTTCACACCTGAAGCCTTTGGAGACACAGTCAATCATTCCCCAGTAGTGGAGCTCCCTTCTAATGGTCCTCATCTTTCATTCAACAGTTTCATTCAGAAAGTCAGGTTAAATCCATAAAGACAAAGGTGACTTACAGTGAATGACCCCTAGGAGATTGCAGGCTAGTGTACAGGTGGGATGGTATCCCATGGTATCCTTCCCCGAACAAGCTTCCCAACCTGCACTAGCCCACACCTGGATGATTTTGTCTGGGCTAAGCTTTAGTTTATGTAACATCTTCCAAATGGCTCCTTGAAGAATTTTAACCATGGGTACATAAAAATCTGTCAGATAATTCTAATATCTCTGTCATCTTGATATGGAAATCTGTTGCTTGTCTTTTTTCATTCTGTTGGAGATCTTCCTCATTCTTGGTATGATGAGTGACTTTGAACAAAACTTGGACATTTTTGTATTATCTTGTGAGATTCTGGATCCCATTTTAACCTTCTGGTTTTGACCCCAAACCTGTCACCTACTTAATATCTGTGTTTCCAAGGGGTTCTTAGGAAGAAGGGGCAAGAGGATTGAGCCTAGGGCTTGGCTTTAGTGTTCCACCATTACTCTGGGGCCTTAATATATCTTTAGCATCCTCTGTGCAGTGGTTCTCAACCCTGTCTTCCCATTAAAGTCACCCCGTGAAGCTGAAATCAACAACTGTACATGATGGTCTCTTCTACCCTGAGATTTTAATTCAGTTGGTATGGAGTGAAGCTTGCTGCTGCTGCTGCTGCTAAGTCACTTCAGTCGTTTCTGACTCTGTGTGACCCCATTGATGGCAGCCCACCAGGCTCCCCCATCCCTGGGATTCTCCAGGCAAGAACNATTCAGTTGGTATGGAGTGAAGCTTGCTGCTGCTGCTGCTGCTAAGTCACTTCAGTCGTTTCTGACTCTGTGTGACCCCATTGATGGCAGCCCACCAGGCTCCCCCATCCCTGGGATTCTCCAGGCAAGAACACTGGAGTGGGTTGCCATTTAGGCTGGTATTTTTAAAAAGCTCCCCAGTTAATTGTAATGTGCAGCTGGAGTTGAGAGCTACCTTTCTGCAGCCAAAAAGAACTTGAATGTTGACCATAACATTACAGATTCTTACATTTTTAAAAGCCTTGGCCTAAAACTTGAAGTTTTGTTTATATGCATTCTCAGTGGTGAGTGGGAAGGGGGAAAGGTGTGAAAAGTTACAGAATAAACTTGACCCATCTTCCTGGAGTGCCAGTTCTGCCTGATAGAAAAATCATGTTTTAAATTACCTTGCAAAAAAGGACAAAAAATCAGAACAAAAATTTTTAAAAAGAGCAGAATATAAAATTTTCATGCATTTTTAAAAGAAAAAAACAAACTAGGTAGGATTCTAGAGAAAGTACACATTAGTGGTGAGCCCCAGCACCATGGATGGGTGTTTGCAGGGCTCCCTTAACTGAGGTTACTTTGGTGGAATTGTTTTGAAATGCATGGTGAAGGCCTGGGAGGCAAAATACTGCTGTCTCTGAGAGATGTTTATAACTCGTATTGTTAGGTAACCTAGGTGACTGGACTAATGTGATGTTTTATAGTATGAATCATGTTTGTTTAGAACAGTTTACCCTTTTTCATCATCTTTTGGTGTCAAGAGTATTCATCCCCCTGAGTTTTTTTTTTTTTGGTCTGAACCACTTCTGCCCATTCTTAGAGGGTTACAGCAGGGGATTATTGGATCATGAAATATTCTCAGCCTTTCTGCGTCCGACCCCCATCACTATCAGTGGAGATGAGCTCCTTTCTGTATGGCCACAGCTTGCAACACAAGCTTAACAGTCTTGTTGGGGGCCTTTGCTGTTCTGTGGGGATCCTTCTGACAGTTGAAGAATGCCATTTATTTCTGAATTGAGCACTCTGTCCACACTAATAATTCTCTTAAAAGATGGGTGCCTCCTCCTCTGAAGGCTTGCCTTGTGGCAAAACTGACAAGTGTGTACATGAGTTGCTCTCTTTACCACATACTCAGTGAAAAATGAATGTTTTTTCCTCTTCACATATTAACTTGATTTTCTGGCAGTAATTCAAAACTTGATGGAATCAAACTCATGTAATTTCAGCACTATAGAAACCATATAAACTGTCACCTCAACATTTCTCCATTAAAATATAAGTTGGACACTCTGTCTTTACATTGAATCATGGACCTTTTTTTGGTGGTTGACAGCAGTTGTTTCAATTTATTCCTGAAAAATGAGTAAAACATTGAAAGCTGTAAAACAGTTCATGGTGTGGATGAAAAAATGCCTGCTATATCAGTAAACAAAGAATGTTGCAACTACCAAGCCAGCATTTACTGCAGCCATCCCCAACAGTGCACCCCAAGGGGATTCAGGATGTAGAAAAGTAGGATACTGGCCCTGGATGGTTAAGAGGCATAACAAAGGAATGATTTCAGTCAGCCCAGATTCTTGTATCTTCCCATACATAGAGAAGGGCTAAATTCATTAACTTGAGATATCTGGTGTTCTTTAAATGACAGTAATATTTTGATGGTCCGACTACCTGATTTTTGTTGCAAAACTCCTATATATTCTGGCTCTTCCTTTACCTCTGCAGGGCAGTCCTCCAGAGCTGTCTGAAAGACTGTCTTCTGGGCTTAAGTCCTCAGTTTTGTCTGGCAAATAAAATGTAATTCTCAATTTTCAGGTTGTGTAATATTTTTGTAGTTGACAGTGACATATATAAACAAGTGCTCAAATAATTTAGCTATTTTTATTATTTAAATGGACCTTAAAGTATAGGTGGCTACCAGTTTCTGCACACTTGACATATGTATATGCAAAAAATAACAATTCCAAATTGGGTGACAGGTGAATTTGTACTTGTAGCTTCCTATGCCTGGAATGTTCTCGAGACTAGTACACACGCAGGTTAGATATACCTTCCTAAAACGGCCATCCTTATTGTTCTGCTCATTTCCTTCCTAATAATACCACTGTTGATATGTGTTTCTCTATTTGCTGTTGTCCATCTCCTCCATTAGAATGTAAACTCCATGAAGGCATGTCACAGGCTGACTTAAGTTAGTCTGGCCTTTCAGCTTTGTGTTATGTTCTTTTGTTCAATATTGGAGACCTCCAGAGTCTAGAAATAAGTGAGTGCTGTATAACCTTCCCTCCAGGCTTTTGCTTCCAGCTGTTAAATTACAAGGAAAGCAATTTCTGGTCTTAATTCTGCCAGGTGTGCAGTCATTTATTAGAAAGCAGTTCAAGCAGTTCCAACAGTTCCAGAGCCAGGTATCGTTTTGTTGCCCTCTGTCCTTGGGCACTTTGGGCATCCTCTGGTACAAATGCAGTGGTGATGTTCTAATGATTTAAGCCAGCTAGTTGTGACTCAAGCTGAGCTGGAGCGTTTCTTTAAGAGTGAAGAGAAGCAGGAGAAGAGTGAAGAGAAGCAGGACAAGAGTTCCAGATATTGAGCTCCACACTATATATATGGGTGGCAGATTTTTGACTTTGCCAGGTTTTTGGTGCCTTGTTCTTAGAGAGGTGGTGGAGTCTGTACAGTCGTAACCAACCACATATCTTAGACACCACTCATTTCACAGATTAAAATTATATTGAACAGCCCCTTCACTAATGAACAAGCCTTTTGTTGTATTTTAAAATAATGATACTTTAAGTGCTGAGCAGGAGTGTGAACTCCCAGTAACAGAACTTGAAATGCTAATGACTGCTAGGGTGTCAATAAGCTAATACGTAAATACACAGTGTACATTGTTTATACCAAAGTTTTCCTAAATTTCAGGAACTGTAATAGATGGGGCCTTCTTTGTTTGATTTCCTGCAGTATCTCCATCANAGAACTTGAAATGCTAATGACTGCTAGGGTGTCAATAAGCTAATACGTAAATACACAGTGTACATTGTTTATACCAAAGTTTTCCTAAATTTCAGGAACTGTAATAGATGGGGCCTTCTTTGTTTGATTTCCTGCAGTATCTCCATCATTTAAAATTCAGGATTGGGAGCTTGTGTACACCTGTGGTGGATTCATGTCGATGTATGGCAAAGCCAATAGAGTATTATAAAGTCAAATTTAAAAAATAATTAAAAATAAAATAAAATAGTACTTAGTTCGTGATAGTTGAAATTATAACCAGTGTACAGACTTTTGGAGCATAACAGACTTTGAAGATTTGTGACTTGAAAAATTAACCTTTTAAAAGAAATCCATGAATATTTTAGTTTAATCTAGATGATTTGGTTGATGATTTGATTATCAATCAAGTATCTAATTTGCTGAGGAGGCCATTTTATGAATATAGGAAACACATCCATTAGCATTCACATCTTAAAAATGCTGTGAAAATGACAGAAAAAAAAATTTAAATTCCTTACCAGTCCAGTGGTTAGGACTTAGCACTTTTACTGTGGAGGTCTGGGCTCAATCCCTGGTGGGAGACCTAAGATCCCACAAGCCATGCAACAGAAAAATAAACTTTTAAAAAGAGAAAATCCATAAAATCCAAGAAATATATAGAGTGCCACTGACAGATTAAAGCTATAGTGTAATTTCTGAAAGAAGGGGAAGTTAGCAGTTCTCTAGGGGAGCAGGAGTGGTCACAGGGAGCTAAAGATTGCTGTAGAGGTAGAGCCATTTCCCTTACATCGCACATAGGAAAGCAGCAGAAGCAGGTCAGCATCCTGGGGCGTTCACTGGAGGTTAAGGCAGAGCTCAGAGGCCAGGGCCTTTCCCAAGTTTCAGTCGCTTTTGCTCCAGGCTAAGTGGGCCAAGTTGTCTGTGCGCAGGCTCCTGTCCCGTCAGAAAGCTTGGGGCTTCTGGAGGGTAAGCTGCCCCACCTCCTTGACAGCATTCCTGCTGTTCCCAGCAGCTGCCACTGGAGTGCTGGTGGTTTCTCAACATTTCTTCAGGTAGACAATAGAGATAAAACAGCTATTTTAAGAATTTGGAAAGTATTGAATAAATGAATGAAAAAAACCCAGCATGGCATGTGGTGCTCATTATATAAAGAGCCCCAAGTTTGTGAATGGTCTGTATTCAGTGGTATGTAGAAACAAGTAAAGTAGTATGAGGACATTGGCCTTCCTCAAGTAGAGGAACACATATGAGTGAATTAATTTAGCTTTTTCTGAGATCATTTTATGAGCCATGTTTCTTAACATTAAACTAGGATCATGTCATAAATCGTTTAGTATAAACAGCATTTGAAAATAAAGTCACAAGATTTATAGCTATTTCAAATAAACTCTCAGATACATCCCTAAGTTTTTCTAATTCATTTGTTAAAGAAATATATCTAGATCTGATTATGCAGCTATTTCTTCAAGTCCCTGAACAGAAGAATGTCTACAAGAGAAATAACTCTCCTTTGAAAATCTATTGCAACAGAAACAATGAAATATGCTAATCTAATTTTTGGTATTATTTTGTCTGCAGTTTTAATGAAGGAAAAAGATAAGTGTTCTTAGGGCTCATCAAAGCTTTTACCTCCAAGAATATTCTTTAAATTTTCTTTATTTACTAGTTCAGTTTAGTTCAATTGCTCAGTCATGTCTGACTCCTTGCGACCCCATGAATCGCAGCACGCCAGGCCTCTCTGTCCGTTGCCATCTCCCGGAGTTCACCCAAACTCATGTCCATCGAGTCGGTGATGCCATCCAGCCACCTCATCCTCTGTCCTCCCCTTCTCTTCCTGCCCCCAATCCCTCCCAGCATCAGAGTCTTTTCCAGTGAGTCAACTCTTCACATGAGGTGGCCAAAGTACTGGAGTTTCAGCTTTAGCATCATTCCTTCCAAAGAAATCTCAGGGCTGATCTCCTTCAGAATGGACTGTGGATCTCCTTGCAGTCCAAGGGACTCTCAAGAGTCTTCTCCAACACCACAGTTCAAAAGCATCAATTCTTTGGCACTCAGCCTTCTTCACAGTCCAACTCTCACATCCATACATGACCACAG
>SJYV01009592.1:0-23840 GCA_006410875.1 Neotragus pygmaeus | reverse complement strand
GGCCTGTGTGCCACAGTCGCCCTGCGCTGAAGTCCGGCCTGAGTGCCACGGTCACCCTGCTCCATAGTCCGGGCTGTGTTCTGCGGTCAGCTAGCGACGAGTTCCGGGCTGTGTGACGCGTTCGCCCTTCACTGAGTTTCGGTCTGTGTTCCTCGGTTGCCCTTCGCTGAAGTCCGCCTGTGTTCCGTGGTCACCCTGGGAAGAGGTCCGGCCTGTTTTCCATGGTCGTCCTGTGCCGAGATCCTGGCTGTGTTTTGCTGTCAACTAGTGACGAGTTCCAGGCTCTGTGCCACTGTCATCCTGCACAGATTTCTGGGCTGTGTCCTGTTGTCACCCTTCACTGAAGTTCGGGCTGTGTGCCACGGTTGCCCTGTGCCAATGTCCGGGCCATTTTCTGCGGTAGGCTGGCAATGAGTTCCGAGCTGTGTGCCACAGTCGCCCTTCACTGACATTCGGGCTGTGTTCCGCAGTCGCCCTGCGCTGTGTTCTGGGCTCTGTGCTGCGATCACCCAGTGCTGAGGTCCGGGCTGTGTTCCGCGGTTGGCTAGCAATGAATTACAAGCTTTGTGCCACGATTACCCTGCATAAATTTTTGGGCTGTTTGCCGCGGTGGCCCTTCACTGAGGTTCGGGCTGTGTTCCATGGTCGCCTTATGCCGAGGTAGATGCTGTGTGCTGCGGTAACCCTGCACCGAGGTCCGGCCTTTGTGCCGTGGTCACCCTGTGCTGAGGTCCGGGTTGTGTTCCACCATTGGCTGGAGACGAGATCCGTCCTCTTTGCCATGGTCGCCCTACACCGATGTCTGGGCTGTGTTCCGCGTTCGGCTAGTGATGAGTTCTGAGCTGTGTACACGAGTCGCCCTGCACAAATTTCCAAGCTCTGTGCCACGGTCTCCCTTCACTGAGGTTAGGGCTGTGTGCCACGGTCGCCCTTTGCCAAGGTCCGGTCTGTGTGCCACGGTAGCCTTGAACCGAGTTCCGGGCTGTGTGCCACGGTAGCTTTGGGCTGAGGACTGGGCTGAGTGCTGCTGTTGCCCTTCATTGAGGATCAGGCCCCGTGCCACGGTCACACTGCACCGAGGTTCGGGCTTAGTGCCATGTTAGCCTTGCGCCAATGTTCCAGCTGTGTGCTGTCGTAGTCTTGCATCGAGGTCTGGGATGTGTGCCGCAGTTGCCCTCAGCCGATGTCCGGTCTGTGTGCCACGGTCCCCATGTCTCGAGTTCAGTGCTGTGTGCCAGAGTCGACCTGAACCGAGGTCCATGCTGTGTGCCTCGGTTGCTCTTCACTGTGGTTCGGGCTGTGTGCTGCGGTCAACATGCACTGAGGTCCCAGCTGCGTTCCTTCCTTGGCTTGCAACGAGTTCCGGGCTCTGTGCCACGTTCTCTCTGTGCCGAGGTTCTGGGCTGTGTGCCGTGGTCACCCTGAGCTGAGGTCCGACCTGTGTGCCTCGGTCACACTGCGACGAGATCCTGGATGTGTGCTGCAGTGAATATCTGTGGACATCCATGCTGTGTTCCAGGGGCACCTTGCCTTAAGGCCCAGAATGTGTGCCGTGATTGCCTTTCACTGAGATTCGGCATGTGTGCCGCGGTCACCCTGCATTGAAGTCCATCCTGTGTGCTGTGGTGGCCCTGCGCCGAAGTCCAGGATGTGTTTCGCTGTTGGCTAGTGACGAGTTCCATGCTGTGTGCTGCGGTTTCCCTTCACTGAGGTTCGGGCTGTGTGCCACGGTCGCCCTGCACCAAGTTCCGGGCTGTGTGCTGTGGTCGCCTTCGGTCAAGTTCCGTGCTGTGTGCAAGGGTTGCCCTGCATCGAGGTCAGGGATGTGTGCTGCTGTTGCCCTTCAATGAGTTTCGGGCTGTATGCCACGGTCACCCTTCACTGAGGTTCAGGTTGTTTTCAACGGTTGCACTGCTCAATGTCCTTGATGTGTGCCACGGTCGACGTGTGCCTCGGTCTGGCATGTGTTCCGCGGTCGCCCTGTGCCGAAATCCGGGCTGTGTTCCACAGTCAGCTAGAAACGAGTTACCGGATTTGTGCTGCAATCGCTCTTCACTGTGTTTCGGGCAGTGTGCCATGATCGCCCTTCATCAAGGTCCGGGCAGTGTGCCGTGGTCGCCCTGCACCGAGGTCCGTGCTGTGTTCCATGGTCGGCTGGTGACGAGTTATGGGCTCTGTGCCATGGGCTCCCTGTACAGATTTCTGGGCTGTGTTCTGCGGTTGCCCTGCACCAAGGTCTGGGCTGTGTTCAGCGGTCAGCTGGTGACGAGTTCCAGGCTGTGTTCTGCGGTCGCACTTAACTGAGATTCGGGCTGTGTTCCGCGGTCGCCCTGCCCCGAGGTCCGGCCTGTGTGCTGCGGATGGCCTGTGCCAAAGTCCGCGCTGTGTTCTGCGCTTGGCTAGTGACGAGTTCTGAGCTCTGTGCCACGGTCGCCCTGCACAGATTTCCATTCTGTGTGCCGTGGTCAGCCTTCACTGAGGTTCAGGCTGTGTGCCGTGGACAACCTGCACTGAGGCTCGGGCTGTGTGCTGCAATAGCCTTACTCCAAGGTCTGGACTGTGTTCCGCGGTTGGCTGGTTGCAAGTTCCAGGCTGTGTGCCACAGTCGCCCTTCACTGATGTTCGGGTTGTGTGCCACGTCCCCCTGCGCCGAGATCTGGGCTGTGTGCCACGGGGGCCCTGCACAGAGGTCCGGCCTGTGTGCCGCGATCGCCCTACGCCAAGGTCCCGGCTGTGTGACTCAGTTACCCTGCGCCGAGGTCCGGCCTGTGTGCCATGATCGCCCAGTGCCGAGGTCCCGCCTGTGTTCCGCTGTTGGCTAGCGACGAGTTCCAAGCTCTGTTTCATGGTCGCCCTTCCTAGATTTTTGGGCTGTGTGCCACGGTGGCCCTTCACTGAGGTTCGGACTGTGTTCTGCGGTCACCCTATGCCGAGGTCCATGCTGTGTGCCCAGTCACCCTGTGCAGAAGTCCAGCCTGTGTGCCGCGGTGGCCCTGTGCGGAGAACTGGGCTGTGTTCCGCCATCGGCTGGAAACGAGTTCCATCCTGTTAGCCATGGTCGCCCAGTGCCGAGGTCCCGGCTGTGTTCTGCAGTTGGCTAGCGACAAGTTCCAAACTCTGTGCCACGTTCACCCTGCATAGATTTTTGAGCTGTGTGCCACAGTTGCCCATCACTGAATTTCAGGCTGCGTGCCACCGTCGCCCTGCACCGAAGTCCGGGTTGTTTGCCACAGTCGCCCTGCACCGTGGTATGGCCTGTTTGCCGCAGTCGCCCTGTGCTGAGGTCTGGGCTGTGTTCTGGGTTGGCTAGCGATGTGTTCCGAGCACTGTGCCATGGTCACCCTGCACAGATTTCGGGGCTGTGTGCCGCAGTCGCCCTTCACTGAGGTTTGGGCTGTGTTCCACAGTCGCCCTGCACCGAGGTCCGGGCTGTGTGCTGCGGTTCCCCTGAGCCGAGGTCCGACCTCTGTGCTGTGGTCACACTGCTACAAGATCCTGGGTGTGTGCTGCAGTGAATATCTGTCGACATCCACGCTGTGTTCCAGGGTCGCCTTGCTTTAAGGTCCGGGGTGTGTGCAGCGCTTGCACTTCACCGAGGTTCGGGATGTGTGCCGCGGTTGCCCTGCATCGAAGTCCGGCCTGTGTACCATGGTCACCCTGCGCGGAAGTCTGGGCTGTCTTCCGCGGTCGGCTAGTGATGAGTTCGATGCTGTGTACTGCGGTCACCCTTCACTGAGGTTCGGGCTGTGTGCCGTGGTTGCCCTGCGCCAAGTTCTGGGCTGTGTGCTGTGGTCGCCTTTGGTCGAGGTCCGTGATGTGTGACAGGGTCGCCCTGTGTCGAGGTCTGGGATGTCTGCTGCGGTTGCTCTTTACTTAAGTTCAGGCTGTGTGCCGCGGACATCCTTCACTGAGGTTGAGGCTGTGTGCTGCGGTCACCCTGCTCGATGTCCTAGATTTGTGCCTCAGTAGGCCTGTGCCCAGGTCCAGCCTGTTTTCTGCGGTCGGCTGGCAACGAATTACTGGCTGTGTGACACGATCGCCCTTCACTGTGTTTCGGGCAGTGTGCCACGGTCGCCCTTTGCCAAGTTCTGGGCTGTGTGCCGTGGTCACCCTGTGCCAAGGTCTGGGCTGTGTGCCATGGTTCCCTGCGCTGAAGTCCACACTGTGTGCCGCGGTTGCCCTGCGCCGAGGTCTTGGCTGTGTTCCTCAGTCGCCCTGAGCCGATGTCCAGCCTGTGTGCCACAGTCGCCCTGCGCCGAGGTCAGGCCTAAGTTCCGCTGTCGCCCTATGCTGAAGTTCGGCCTGCTTGCCACGGTCACCCTGCTCCGAGGTCCGGACTGTGTTACATGGTCTACTACGACGAGTTCCAGGTTGTGTGACGCGGTCGCCCTTCACTGAGTTTCAGGCTGTGTGCCGCGGTAGCCTTCTGCAGACGTCCGGGCTGTGTGCTGTGGTTTCCCTGCACCGAGTTCCAGGCTGTGTTCCACGGTCGGCTAGCGACGAGTTCCGAGCTCTGTACCCCAGTCATCCTGCACAGATTTCCGGGCTGTGTGCCACCATCTCACTTCACTGAGGTTTGGTCTTTGTGCCACAGTCTCCCTGAACCGAGGTCCGGTCTATGTGCCACGGTAGCCTTGAACCGAGTTCCGGGCTGTGTGCCATGGTAGCCTTGTGCCGAGGACCGGGCTGTGTGCTGCGGTCGCACTTCATTTAGGACCGGGCTATGTGCCGCGGTTGCACTGCTCCAAGGACCGGGCTGTGTGCTGCAGTCGCCCTTCACTGAGGACCGGGCTATGTGCCACGGTCACACTGTGCTGAGGTTCAGGCTGTGTGCCATGTTAGCCTTGCGCCGAGGTTCGGTCTGTGTGCCGTCGTAGCCTTGCACCGAGGTCTGGGCTGTGTGCCGCAGTTGCCTTCAGCCGATGTCCGGTCTGTGTGCCACGATCGCCTTCTCCCGAGCTCGGTGCTGTGTACCAGGGTCGTCTTGCACCGAGGTCCGTACTGTGTGCCTCAGTCACTCTTCACTGTGGTCCGGGCTGTGTGCTGCAGTTACCCGACACCTAAGTCCAGGCTGCATTCAACCCTCGGCTTGCAACAAGTTCTGGGCTCTGTGCCGTGTTCCCTCTGTGCCGAAGTCCGGGCTGTGTGCCACGGTCGCCCTGTTCTGAGGTCCGGGCAGTGTGCCGAGGTAGTCTTTTGCAGAGGTCCGGGCTGTGGGCCGCGGCTGCCCTGTTTCGAGTTCCAGGCTATGTCCCGAGGTCGCCATCTCCCCAGGTCCGGGCTGTGTGCTGCGGTCGCCCTGTGCCGTGTTTGGCCTGTGTTCCGCCTTCGGCTTGCGACCTGTTCCCGGCTCTGTGCTGCAGTTCCTCTTTGCCAAGGTCCGGGCTGTGTGTCACAGTAGCCTTTTCCAGAGGTCCGGCAGTGTGCTGCGGACCCCTGCGCTGAGGTCCGGGCTGTGTGCTATGGTCCCCCTGCGCTGAGGTCCGGGCTGTGTGCAGCGGTTGTCCTGAGCCGATGTCCGGCCTTTGTTCCGCAGTCACCCTGTGCCGAGTCCAGCCTGTGTGCCATAGTCACCCTGCGCCGAGGTCCGGCCTCTGTGCCACGGTCGCCCTGTGCCGAGTTCAGGCCTGTGTTCTGCCCTCGGCTTGCGACCTGTTCCGGGCTCTTGCCGCAGTTTCTCTTTGCCAAGGTCTGGGCTGTGTGCCTCCATAGCCTGCACCAGAGGTCCGGGCTGTGTGCCGCGGTACCCCTGTGCCGAGGTCCGGGCTGTGTGCCATGGTCGCCATCTCCTGAGGTCGGTGCTGTGTGCCAGGGTGGCCTTGTGCTGAGGTCTGTGCTGTGTGCCTCGGTTGCTCTTCACTGTGGTTCGGGCTGTGTGCCGCGATCGCCCTGTGCCCAGGTCCAGGCTGTGTTCTTCCCTCGGCTTGCAACATGTTCCTGGCTCGTTGCCGTGTTCCCTTTGTGCTGAGGTCTGGGCTGTGTGCCACAGTCACCCTGCAATGAGGTCCGGCCTAAGTTCTGCTGTCACCCTGTGCTGAGGTTTGGCCACAGTGCCACGGTCACCCTGCTCTGAGGGCCAGAGTGTGTTACGTGGTCGGCTAACAACGAGTTCCAAGTTGTGTGACACGGTCGCCCTTCACTGAATTTCGGGCTGTGTGCCACAGTAGCTTTCTGTAGAGATCCGGGCTGTGTGCCGTGGCTGCCATGCGCCAAGTTCCAGGCTGTGTTCCACGGTCAGCTAACGAGTTTCGAGCTCTGTACCCCGGTCACCCTGCACAGATTTCCCGGGCTGTGTGCCGCAGTCTCCCTTCACTGAGGTTCGGGCATTGTGCCGTGTTCCCCCTGTGCCAAGGTCCGGTCTGTGTGCCATGGTCGCCATCTCCCGAGGTCGCTGCTGTGTGCCAGGGTGGCCGTGCCGAGGTCCGTGCTGTGTGCCTTGGTTGCTCTTCACTGTGGTTCGGGCTGTGTGCCGCGATCGCCCTTTGCCCAGGTCCAGGCTGTGTTCCGCCCTCGGCTTGCAACATGTTCCCGGCTCGTTGCCGTGTTCCCTCTGTGCCGAGGTCTGGGCTGTGTGCCACAGTCGCCCTGCACTGAGGTCCGGGCTGTGAGCCACGGTTGCCCTGAGCCGATGTCCGGCCTGTGTTCCACAGATGCCATGCACCGAGTTCCGGCCTGTGTGCCACTGTCACCCTGCACTGATGTCCGGCCTGTGTGCAAACGGTCACTGTGTGCCAAGGTCTGGCCTATGTTTCGCTGTCGACCTGTGCTGAGGTCTGGCCTAAGTGTCACGGTCACCCTGCTCCGAGGACCGGGCTGTGTTTTGCTGTCGGCTAGTGACGAATTCCATGCTGTGTGCCGCGGTCGCCCTTCACTGAGGTTCAGGCTGTGTGCCGCGGTCGCCCTGTCCCAAGTTCCAGGCTGTGTGCCACGGTCGCCTTTGGTCGAGGTCTGTCCTGTGTGCCAGGTTCGCCCTACATCGAGGTCTGGGCTGTGTTCTGCGATCGGCTAGTGACAAGTAATGGGCTCTGTGCCGCTGTCGCCCTGCAAAGATTTCTGGTCTATGTGCTGCGGTCACCCTTCACTGAAGCTCGGGCTGTATGCTGTGTTAGCCCTTCACGGATGTCCGGGCTTGTGCCGCGGTCACCCGGCTTCAAGTTCCGGCCTGTGTGCTGTGGTAGCCCAGTGCGGAGGTTGGGGCTGTTTTCTGTGGTTGGCTAGCGATGAGTTCCAAGCTCTGTGCCACGGATGCCCTGCACAGATTTTTGTGCTGTGTGCCACGGTCGCCCTTCACTGAGTTTCGGGCTGTGTGCCACAGTCGTCCTTCCCTGAGTTCTGGGCTGTATGTCATGGTTGCCCTGCGACGAGTTCCGGCCTGTTTGCCGTGGTAGTCCTACGCCGAGGTCCAGGCTGTTTTCCACGATCGGCTACTGACGAGTACCGGGCTCTTTGCCACGCTTGCCCTGCAAGGATTTCTGGTCTACGTGCTGTGGTCAGCCTTCACTGTGGCTCCGGCTGTGTGCCGTGGTAGCCCTTCGCCAATGTCCGGGCTTGTGCCGTGGTTACNTGACGAGTACCGGGCTCTTTGCCACGCTTGCCCTGCAAGGATTTCTGGTCTACGTGCTGTGGTCAGCCTTCACTGTGGCTCCGGCTGTGTGCCGTGGTAGCCCTTCGCCAATGTCCGGGCTTGTGCCGTGGTTACCCAGTGCCAAGTTCTGGGCTGTGTTCCACCGTCGGCTGGAGACGAGATCCAGGCTGTGTGCCCAAGTCGCCCTTCACTGAAGTTCGCGCTGTGTGCTGAGGTCACCCTGTGCCGAGGTCTGGGCTGTGCGCCATGGTCGCCGTGCGCAGTGGTCTTGGCTGTGTTTCGTGGTCAACTAGCGACGAGTTCCAGGCTCTGTGCCTCTGTCTACCTGCACAGATTTCAGGGCTGTGTGCTGCGGTCATCCTTCACTGATGTTTGGGCTGTGTGACGAGGTCGCCCTGCGCCATGGTCCACGCTGTGTTCTGCGGTTGCCTGGCGATGAGTTCCGGGCTGTGTTCCACCGTCGCCCTTCACTGACGTTTGGGCTGTGTTCTGTGGTTGCCTTGTGCCAAGGTCCAGCCTGTGTTCCACTCTCGGCTTGCCAACTGTTCCCCGCTCTGTGCCGTGGTTCCTCTTTGCCATGGTCTGGGGGTGTGCCACAGTAGCCTTCTCCAGAGGTCCGGGCTGTGTGCCGCAGTCCCCCTGCACTCAGATACGGGCTGTGTGCCGCGGTCGCCCTCAGCCGATGTCCGGCCTGTGTTCCGCAGTCGCCCTGCGCCGAGCTCCATTCTGTGTGCCATGGTAACCTTGTGCCAAGTTCTGGGATGTGTGCCACAGTAACCCTGTGCCGAAATCCAGGCTGTGTGCTGCAGTCACCATCTCCCAAGATCCGTGGTGTGTGTCAGGGTCGCCCTGTGCCGAGGTCTGTGCTGTGTGCCTCGGTCGCTTTTCACTGAGGTTCGGGCTATATGCTCTGGTCGCCCTGAACCGAGGTCCAGGCTGTGTTCTGCCCTCGGCTTGAGAAGAGTTCCGGGCTCTGTGCTGAGTTCCCTCTTTGCCGAGGTCCAGGCTGTGTGTCATGGTCGCCATGTTACGAGGTCTGGGCTGTGTGCCACGGTAGCCTCTTGTAGAGGTCTGGGCTGTGTAGAGCGGTTGCCCTGCATCAAGTCCGGGCTGTGTGCCACGTTCTCTCTTCACTGCAGTTCGGGCTGTGTGGCCCAGATGAATTGCGCCGAGGTTCGGGCTGTGTGCCATGTTAGCCTTGCGCCAAGGTCTGGGCTGTGTCCCGCAGTAGCCTTGTGGCGAGGTCTGGGATGTGTTCTGCCATCGGCTGGAGACGAGTTCCGTACTCTTTGCCATGGTCGCCCTATGCCAAAGTCCGGGCTGTGTTCCACGTTCGGTGAGCGATGAGTTCCGAACTCTGTACATGAGTCGGCCTGCACAGATTTCTGGGCTGTGTGCCGCGGTTTCCCTTCACTGAGGTTCGGGATGTCTGCCGCGTTCACCCTGTGCCGAGGTCCAGTCTGTGTGCCATGGTCGCCCTGCACTGAGGTCCGGGCTGTGTGCCGCGGTTGCCCTGAGCCGAGGTATGACGTGTGTGCCGCGGTCACACTGCGATGAGATCCTGGAAGTGTGCTGCAGTGAACATCTGCCGACATCCATGCTGTGTTCCAGGGACTCCTTGCTTTAAAGCCCGGGATGTGTGCCACGGTTGCCCTTCACTGATATTCCGCATGTGTGCCGTGGTCGCCCTGCATCGAAGTCCAGCCTGTGTGCCGCGTTCGCCCTGTGCCAAATTCCAGGCTGTGTTTCGCCATCGGCTTGTGACGAATTCCATGCTGTGTGCCGCGATCGCCCACACTGAAGTTCGCGCTGTGTGCCGCGGTTGTCCTGCGTCAATTTCCGGGCTGTGTGCCACGGTCCCCTTCAGTCAAGGTCCGTGCTGTGTGCCAGGGTTGCCCTACATCGAGGTCAGGGATGTGTGCTGTGGTCGCTGTTCAATGAGTTTCGGGCTGTGTGCCGTGGTCACCCTTCACTGAGGTTCAGGCTGTTTTCAATGGTCGTCCTGCTCGATGTCCTTGATGTGTGCCGTGGTCGCCCTGTGCCTCTGCCTGGCCTGTTTTCCACGGTCACCCTGTGCCTAAATCCGGGCTGTGTTCTGCAGTCAGCTAAAAAACGAGTTACTGGCTGTTTGCCGTGGTTGCCCTTCACTGTGTTTCGGGTAGTGTGCCATGGTCGCCCTTCACCAAGGTCCAGGCTGTGTGCCATGGTCGCCCTGTGACGAGTTCCGGCCTGTTTGCCTTGGTCGCCCTGCGCCAAGGTCCGGGTTGTGTTCCGTGGTCAGCTAGTGACGAGTTACGGGCTCTGTGCCGTGGGCTCCCTGTACAGATTTCTGGACTGTGTTCTGCGGTCACCCTGCACCGAGGTCTGGGCTGTGGTCCGCGGTCAGCTGGTGACCAGTTCCTGGCTGTGTTCTGTGGTTGCCCTTCACTGAGATTCAGGCTGTGTTCCGCGGTCACCCTGCCCCGAGGTCCGGCCTGTGTGCTGCGGTTGCCCTGTGCCAAAGTCCGTGCTGTGTTCTGTGCTTGCCTAGTAATGAGTTCTGAGCTCTGTGCCATGGTCACCCTGCACAGATTTCCGTGCTGTGTGCCGCGGTCAGCCTTCACTGAGGTTCAGGCTGTGTGCCGTGGGCAATCTGCACCGAGGTTCGGGCTGTGTGCTGGGGTAGCCTTGCTCCGAGGTCCGGGCTATGTTTCTCAGTCTCCCAGTGCTGGTGTCCGGGTTGTGTGCTGCAGTCGCCATCTCCTGAGGTCCGTGATGTGTGCCAGGGTCGCCCTGTGCTGAGGGCCATGCTGTGTGCCTGGGTCGCTCTTCACTGAGGTTCGGGGTGTGTGCCGCTGTCACACTGAGCCGAGTTCCGGGCTCTTGCCTGGGTCGGCCTGAGCCGAAATTCGGCCTGTGTTCCACGGTCACCCTGCCTTGAGTACCTGTCTGTGTGCCACGGTCGCACTGCGCCGAGTTCCAGCCTGCATCCTGCTATCGCCCTGCGCTGATGTCCGTACTGTGTGCCACCTTCACCCTGCGCCAAGGTCCGGGTTGTGTTCCACGGTTGGCTAGCGACGAGTTCCAGGCTATGTGACGCATTTGCCCTTCACTGAGTTTTGGGCTGTGTTCCTCATTTGCCCTTCACCAAGGTCCGGGCTGTGTGCTGTGGTCACCCTGCATCGCAGTCCTGGCTATATTTTGCAGTTGTCTAGCGACAAGTTCCAGGCTCTGTGTGGCTGTAGCCCTGCACAGATTTCTGGGCTGTTTGCTGCAGTCGCTCTTCACTTAAGTTCGGGCTGTGTTCCACGGCAGCCCTGTGCTAAGGTCAGGGCTGTGTTCCTCGGTCGGCTGGTGACGAGTTCTGGGCTATGTGCCACAGTGGCACTTCACTGAAGTTCGGGTTCTTTGCCACGGTCGCACTGTGCCGAGGTCTGGGCTGTGTGCCACGCTCACCCACGCAGAGGTTCGGCCTGTGTGCCATGGTCGCCCAGTGACGAGTTCCGGGCTGTGTTCCGCAGTTGGCTAGCAACGAGTTCCAAGATCTGTGCCCGGTGGCCCTGCACAGATTTTTGGTCTGTGTGCCATGGTCGCCTTTCACTGAGGTTCGGGCTGTGTGCCGCGGTCGCCCTGAGCCGAGGTCCATGCTGTGTGCCCCGGTCACCCTGCACCAAAATCCGACCTGTGTGCCGCGGTCGCCCTGTGCTGAGGTCCGGACTGGGTTCTGACGTCGGCTAGAGATGAGTTCCATCCTGTTTGACATGGTTGCTCTGCGTTGAGGTCTGGGCTGTGTTCCGCGGTCGGCTAGCAACAATTTCCGAACTCTGTACCCCGGTCGCCCTGCACAGATTTTCGGGCTGTGTGCCACACTCACCCCGCGCAGAGGTCTGGTGTATGTGCCGTGGTAGCCCAGTGCGGCGCTCTGGGCTGTGTTCCGCAGTTGGCTAGTGACGAGTTCCAAGCTCTGTGACACGGTGGAACTGCACAGATTTTTGGGCTGGTGCCGCGGTCGCCCTTCACTGAGTTTGGGCTGTGTGCCACGGTAGCCTTGAACCTAGTTCTGGGCTGTGTGCCACGGTAGACTTGTGTGGAGGTCCGTGCTGTGTGCTGCAGTTGCCCTGTGCTGATGTCCGGTCTGTGTGCCATGGTCACCATGCCCTGAGGTCGGTGCTGGGTTCAAGGGGCAACCTGCCCCGAGATCCATGCTGTGTGCCTCGGTCGCTCTTCACTGTTGTTCGGGCTGTGTGCCACGCTCGCCCTGCACCGAGTCCAGGCTGTGTTCTGCCCTCGATTTGCGACGAGTTCCAGGCTCTGTGCCGCGTTCCCTCAGTGCCAAGGTCTGGGCTGTGTGCCACAGTCGCCCAGCTCCGAATTCCGGGCTGTGTGCCAAGGTAGCCTTCTGCAGAGGTCCAGGCTGTGTGCAGTGGTCGCCCTGTTCTGAGGTCTGTCTGGGTGCCGAGGTCGCCATCTCCCCAGGTCTGGCCTGTGTTCCACCCTCGTTTTGCGAACTAATCCTGGCTCTGTGCCGTGGTTCCTCTTTGCCAAGTTCCAGGCTGTGTGCCACGGTAGTCTTCTCAAGATGCCCGGGCTGTGTGCCACGGTTGCCTCGCTGAGGTCTGAGCTGTATGCCGTGGTCGCCCTGAGCCGATGTCTGGCCTGTGTTCCGCAGTAGCCCGGCAGCGAGGTCCGGCTTGTGTGCCATGGTGGCCCTGTGCCAAGGTCCGGCCTGTGTGCTGCGGTCGCCCTGGACCGAGGTCCAGCCTCTGTGCCATGGTCACCCCGCGCCGAGATGCATCATAAGTGCTGCTGTCACCTTGCGCTGAGGTCCGGCTGAGTGCCACGGTCACCCTGCTCTGTGGTCCGGGCTGTGTTCTGTGGTCGGCAAGCGACGAGTTCCGGGCTGTGTGACGTGGTCACCCTTCAGTGAGTTTCGGGCTGTGTGCCTCGGTGGCCCTGCACCGAGGTCCGGCCTGTGTGCCACGGTCGCCCTGTGCTGAAGTCCGGCCTGTGTGAAACGGTCACCCTGCACCGAAGTCCTGACTCTGTGCTACGGTCACCCTGCACCGAGGTCCAGCCTAAGTGCCACGGTCACCTTGCTCCATTGTCCGGGATGTGTTCTGCTGTCGGCTAGCGATGGTTCCAAACTGTGTGACACAGTCACCCTTCACTGAGTTTCGGGCTGTGTGCCTCTGTCGTCCTTTGCTGAGTTCCAGGCTGTGTGCTGTGGTCGCCATGCGACGAGGTCCGGCTTGTTTTCCGTGGTCACCCTGCGCCGAAGTCCTGGCTGTGTTTCGCAGTCGACTTTCGACCAGTTCCTGGCTCTGTGCCACTGTCGTCCTGCACAGATTTCTGGGCTGTGTGCTGTGGTCGCCCTTCACTTAGGTTCGGGCTGTGTGCCGTGGTAGCCCTGCGCTGATGTCCGAGTTGTGTGCCGCGGTCGCCCCTCACCAAAGTCTTGGCCGTGTTCCATGGTCGGCTGGCAACGAGTTCCAGGCTGTGTGCCACAGTCGCCCTTCACTGATGTTCGGGCTGTGTCCCACAGATGCCCTGTGCTGAGGTGTGAGCTGTGTGCCGCGGTCGCCCTGCACAGAGGTCTGGTCTGTGTGCCGCAGTCCCCCAGTGCTGAGGTCCTGGCTGTGTTCCACGGTTGGCTAGCAACGAGTTCCAAGCTCTGTGCCACGGTCACCCTGCATAGATTTTTGGGCTGTGTGCCGTGGTGGCCCTTCACTGAGATTCGGGCTGTGTGTCATGGTCGCCCTAGGCCAAGGTACATGCTGTGTGCTGCGGTCACCCTGCACCGAAGTCCGGCCTGTGTGCTGCGGTCGCCCTGTCCCGAAGTCCGGGCTGTGTTCTGCCGTCGGCTGGAGACGAGTTCCGTCCTGTTTGCCATGGTCGCCCTACGCCGATGTCCGGGCTGTGTTCCACGGTCGGCTAACGATGAGTTCCATGCTCTGTACCCCAGTCACCCTGCACAGATTTCCGGGCTGTGTTCTGCGGTCTCCCTTCACTGAAGTTTGGGCTGTGTGCCGCGGTCGCCCTGTGCCGAGGTCGGGTCTGTGTGCCAAGGTAGCCTTGAACCGAGTTCCGGGCTGTGTGCCACAGTAGCCTTGTGCCAAAGACCGGGCTGTGTGCTGCGGTCGCCCTTCATTGAGGACCGGGCTATGTGCCGTGGTCACACTGCACTGAGGTTCAGGCTGTGTGCCATGTAAGCCTTAGCCAAGGTTCGGGCTGTGTGCCGTCGTAGCCTTGCACCAAGATCCAGGCTGTGTGCTGCAGGTGCCCTCAGTCAATGTCCAGTCTGTGTGCTACGGTCACCATCTCCTGAGGTCAGTGCTTTGTGCCAGGATAGCCCTGCACCATGGTCCGTGCTGTGTGCCTTCGTCTCTCTTCACTGTGGTTTGGGCTGTTTGCTGTGTTAGCCCTGCTCCGAGGTCCAGGCTGCGTTCTTCCCTCAGCTTGCAACGAGTTCCAGGCTCTGTGCCGCATTCCCTCTGTGCCGAGGTCTGGGCAGTGTGCCACGGTCGCCCTGTTCCGAGTTCCAGGCTGTGTGCTGAGGTAGTCTTCTGCCGAGGTCCGGGCTGTGTGCCGCTGTCACCCTGTTCCGAGGTCCGGGCTGTGTGCCGAGGTAGTCTTCTGCAGAGGTCTGGGCTGTGTGCTGCGGTTGCCCTGTGCAGAGGTCCAGGCTATGTTCCGCCCTCGGCTTGCAATGAGTTCTGGGCTCTGTGCGATATTCCCTCTGTGCCGATGTCTGGGCTGTGTGCCACAGTCGCCCTTCCCTGAGTTCTGGGCTGTGTGTCTTGGTCGCCCTCAGACGAGGTATGGCCTGTTTGCCATCGTAGCCCTACCCCGACGTCCAGGCTGTTTACCGCGATTGGCTACCGACGAGTACCGGGTTCTTTGACACGCTCGCCCTGCAAGGATTTCTGGTCTATGTGCTGCGGTCAACCTTCACTGAGGCTCGGGCTGTGTGCCATGGTAGCCCTTTGCCAATGTCCGGGCTTGTGTCGCAGTTACCCGGTGCCAAGGTACGGGCTGTGTTCCACGGTCGGCTGGAGATTAGCTCTGGGCTGTGTGCCGCAGTCGCCCTTCACTGAAGTTCGCGCTGTGTGCTGTGGTCGCCCTGCGCCGATGTCTGGGCTGTGTGCCATGGTCGCCGTGCACAGAGGTCTTGGTTGTGTTTCCCGGTCGACTAGCGACGAATTCCAGGCTCTGTGCAGCTGTCGCCGTGCACAGATTTCAGGGCTGTGTGCTGGGGTCATCCTTCACTGAGGTACAGGCTGTGTGCCGAGGTCGCCCGTCACTGATGTTTGGGCTGTGCCACGGTCTCCCTGCGACGAGGTTCGGGCTGTGTGCCACAGTCGCCCTTCACTGAAGTTTGGGCTGTGTTCCGTGGTTGCCCGGCACCGAGGCCTGGGCTGTGTGCTGCGGTCGCCCTGCACAGATGTCCAGCCTGTGTGCCACAGTCGCCCAGTGTGGAGGCCCGGGCTGTGTTCCACAATTGTCTAGCGAAGAGTTCCAAACTCTGTACCACAAACGCCCTGCACAGATTTTTGGGCTGTGTGCCGTGGTCGCCCTTCACTGATGTTTGGGCTGTGCCACGGTCTCCCTGCGCCAAGGTCCGGGCTGCGTGCCGGATTAGCCTTGCATCAAGGTCCGGGCTGTGTGCCGCAGTTGCCCTGCGCCTATTTCCGGTCTGTGTGCTGCAGTCGCCATCTCCCGAGGTCTGTTCTGTGTGCCAGGTTCACCCTGTGCCAAGGTCCATGCAATGTGCTTCGGTCTCTCTTCATTGTGGTTCGGGCTGTGTGCCGCAGTCGCCCTGTGCTGAGGTCCAGGCTATGTTCCGCTTTCAGCTTGCGATGCATTCTGGGCTCTGTGCCGTGGTCCCTCTGTGCCGAAGTCCGGGCTGTGTGCCACGGTCGCCCTGCGATGAGGTCTGGCATGTTTGCCGTGGTTGCCCTGCACTGAGGTCCAGGCTGTGTTCTGCGGTTGGCTAGCGATGAGTCCTGGGCTCTGTGCCGTCGTGGCCTGCACAGAATTCTGGGCTTTGGGCTGCGGTCGTCCTTCACTGAGGTTCGGGCTGTGTGCCGCGGTAGCACTGTGCCAATGTGTGGGCCGTGTGCCGCGGTCGCCCTACGCCGGGGTCAGGGCTGTGTTCTGCGGTCGGCTGGTGATGAGTCCAGTCTGTGTGCCACAGTCGCCCTTCACTAAGTTTGGGGCTGTGTGCCACGGTCACCATGCGCCGAATCCCGGGCTGTGATCCGCGGTCGACTAGTGACGAGTTGCATGCTCTGTGCTGCGGGTGGTCTGTGCCAAGGTCCAGGATGTTTGATACGGTCGCCAATTGCCAAGGTCTTTGCTGTGTGCCAGGGTCACCCTGTGCCAAAGTCCGGGCTGTGTGCCGAGATCCCCGTGCACCGAGGTCTGGGTTGTGTGCTACAGTTGCCCTGCGCTGAGGTCCGAGCTGTGTTCCAGTGTCGCCCTGCACCGAGTTCCGGGCTGTGTGCCGCAGTCGCCCTGTGCCGAGGTCCGGGCTGTGTGCCGCACTCAGCTTGCGATGTGTTCTGGGCTCTGTGCTGCTATGCCTCTGGGCCGAGTTCCAGGCTGTGTTACACGGTCGCCCTGTTTGAGGTTCCTGTTGTGTGCCATGGTAGCTTTGCGCCGAGTTCCGGACTACGTGCCGCAGTTGCCCTGGTCCGATGTCCAGTCTGTGTGCCACGGTCGTCATCTCCCGAGATAGGTGCTGTGTGTCAGGGTCGCCCTGCGCCGAGGTCGGTGCTGTGTGCCTCAGTCGCTCTTCACTGTTGTTCGGGTTGTGTGCTGCAGTCGCCCTGCACCGAGGTAGAGGCTGTGTTCCGCCCTCGGCTTGCAATGAGTTCCACGCTCTGTGCCGTGTTCCCTCTGTGCCGAGTCCGGGCTGTGTGCCTAGGTCGCCCTGTTCCGAGGTCTGGGCTGTGTGCTGAGGTAGCCTTTTGCAGAGGTCCGGGCTGTGTGCGGCGGTTGCCCTGTTCCTAGGTTGGGGCTGTGTGCCACAGTCGCCATCTCCCCAGGTCCGGGGTGTGTGCCGAGTTCTCCCTGTGCCGAGTTCCAGCCTTTGTTCTACCCTCGGCTTGCGACCTGTTCCCGGGTCTGAGCCACAGTTCCTCTTTGCCAAGGTCCGGGCTGTGTGCTGCGGTAGCCTTCTCCAGAGTTCCGGGCTGAGTGCCATGTTCCCCCTGTGCTGAAGTCCGGGCTGTTTGCTGTTGTCGCCCTGCACTGAAGTCCAGGCTGTGTTCCGTGGTCGGCTAGTGACTAGTTCCGTGCTGTGCGCCGCATTTGCAATTCACTGAGGTTCCTGCTGTGTGAAGCGGTCACCCTACGCCAAGTTCCGAGCTGTGTGCTGCAGTCGCCTTTGGTCGACGTTCGTGCTGTATGCAGGGTCGCCCTGCATCGAGTTCTGGGATGTGTGCTGCGGTCACCCTTCACTGACGTTCAGGCTGTGTCCCGCAGTCGCCCTGCTCGATGTCCTTCCTGTGTGCTGCGGTCTCCCTGTGCCTTGGTCTGGCATGTGTTCCATGGTCGCCCTGTGCCGAAATCCGGGCTGTGTTCCGTGGTCAGCTAGCGACGAGTTACTGGCTGTGTGCCGCGGTCACCCTTACAGTGTTTCAGGCAGTGTGCCACGGTCGCCTTTTGCCAAGGTCCGTGCTGTGTGCCATGTTCGCCCTGCGACGGGGTCCGCCCTGTTTTCCGTGATCGCCCTGCGCCGAGTTCCAGGCTGTGTTCCGTGGTCGGCTAGTGACCAGTTACANGCGGTCACCCTTACAGTGTTTCAGGCAGTGTGCCACGGTCGCCTTTTGCCAAGGTCCGTGCTGTGTGCCATGTTCGCCCTGCGACGGGGTCCGCCCTGTTTTCCGTGATCGCCCTGCGCCGAGTTCCAGGCTGTGTTCCGTGGTCGGCTAGTGACCAGTTACAGGCTTTGTGCTGCGGGCTCCCTATTCAGATTTCTGGGCTCTGTTCTGCGGTCGCCCTTCACTGAGGTTTGGGCTGTGTGCCGTGGTAGACCTGCTCCAATATCCGGGCTGTGTGCCGCGGTTGTGCTGTGCTGAGGTCTGGGCTGTGTTCTGCGGTCAGCTGGTGACGAGATCCAGGCTGAGGGCTGCAGTCGCCCTTCACTGAGGTTCAGGCTGTGTTCCGCGGTCGCCCTGTGCTGAGGTCCAGCCTGTGTACTGCGATAGCCCTGTGCCGAGGTCCGGGCTGTGTTCCGCAGTTGGCTAGCAACGAGTTCCGAACTCTGTGCCACAGTTGCTCTCCACATATTTCCCGGCTGTGTGCCGTGGTCGCCCTTCACTGAGGTTCAGGCTGTGTGCCGTAGGTGACCTGCGCAAAAGTTCAGGCTGTGTGCTGCGGTAGCCTTGCTCCGAGGCCTGGACTGTGTGCCGCAGTTACCCTGCACTGAAGTCTGGGCTGTGTTCCGCAGTCGGCTAGCGACGAGTTCTGGGCTGTGTGACGCGGTCGCCCTTCACTGAGTTTTGAGCTGTGTGCCTCAGTCACCCTTCGCCTAGGTCCGGGCTGTGTGCCATGGTCGCCCTGCAACGAGGTCCAGCCTGTTTTCCGTGGTTGCCCTGCGCTGAGGTCCTGGTTGTGTTTCAAGGTCGACTAGTGATGAGTTCCAGGCTCTGTGCCACTGTCGTCCTGCACAGATTTCTGGGCTGTGTGCTGCGGTCGCACTTCACGGAGGTTTGGGCTATGTGACGCGGTAGCCCTGCACCGATGTCCGAATTGTGTGCCACGGTCGCCCTGCGCCATGGTCTGGGCTGTGTTCTGCGATTGGCTGGTGACGAGTTCCAGGCTGTGTGCCACAGTCATCCTTCACTGACATTCGGGCTATGTGCCATGGTAGCCCTTCACTGAGTTTCGGGCTGTGTTCCGCAGTCATCCCGCTTAGAAGTCCGGCCTGAGTGCCGCGGTCGCCCAGTGCGGAGGTCCGGGCTGTGTTCCATGGTTGACTAGCGATGAGTTCCAAGCTCTGTGCCACGGTCGCCCTGCACAGATTTTTGGGCTGTGTGCCGCGGTCACCCTTCACTGAGGTTCGGGCTGTGTGCCGTGGTCGCCCTGCAACAAGGACCATGATGTGTGCCGCAGTCACCCTGCGTCGAGGTCGGGCCTGTGTGCCGCGCTCGCCCTGTGCCGAGTTCTGGGCTGTGTTCTGCCGTCAGCTGGAAACGAGTTCCGTCCTGTTTGTCATGGTCACCCTGCGCTGAGGTCCGGGGTGTGTTCCACGGTCAGCTAGCGACGAGTTCTGAGCTCTGTACCCTGGTCGCCCTGCACAGATTTCCAGGCTGTGTGCCGCGGTCATCATCTCCCAATTTAGGTGCTCTGTGCCATGGTCGCCCTGCACTGAGGTGTGTGCTGTGTGCCTTGGTCGCTCTTCACTGTGGTTCGGGCTGTGTGCTGCGGTCGCCCTGCGCTCAGGTCCAGGCTGTGTTCTGCCCTCGGCTTGCGACCTATTCCCGGCTCTGTGCCACGGTTCCTGGTTGCCATGGTCTGGGCTGTGTGCCGTGGTAGCCTTCTCCAGAAGTCCGGGCTGTGTGCCATGATCCCCCTGTGCTGCAGTCCGGGCTGTGTGCCATGATCGCCCTGAGCTGATGTCCGGCCTGTGTTCCGTAGTCACCCTGTGCCGAGGTCTGGCTTGTGTGGCACAGACACCCTGCACCGAGGTTCGGCCTCTGTGCCATGGTCGCCCTCCTCTGAAGTCCATGCTGTGTTCCACGGTCAGCCTGCTCTGAGGTCCAGCCTGTGTGCTGTGGTCGCCCTGTGCTGAGGTCCAGGCTGTGTTCCGCCATCGGCTCGAGATGAGTTCCGTCCTCTTTGCCATGGTCGCCCTGTGCCGTGGTCCAGGCTGTGTGCCACAGTAGCCTTGAACCAAGATCCGGGCTGTGTGCCGCGGTAGCCTTGTGCCGAGGTTCGGGCTGTCTGCTGCGATTGCTGTCACAGAGGATCAAGCTGTGTGCCACGGTCGCCCTGCACTGAGGTTCGGGCTGTGTGCCATGTTAGCCTTGCACCGAGGTCCAGGCTGTGTGCCGCGGTAGCCTTGTGCCAAAGTCTGGGCTGTGTGCTGCATTTGCCCTGGGCCGATGTCTGGTTCGTGTGCCATGGTCATCATCTCCCAAGGTCGGTGCTGTGTGCCATGTTCGCCCTGCGCAGAGGTCCGTGCTGTGTGCCTTGGTCACTCTTCACTGTGGTTTGGGGTGTTTGCCGCGGTCACCTTGCACCGAGGTAGAGGCTGTGTTCCGCCCTTGGCTTGCGACGAGTTCCAGGCTCTGTGACATGTTCCCTTTTTGCCGAAGTCCGGGCTGTTTGCCACGGTCGTCCTGTTCTGAGGTCCGGGCTGTGTGCCAAGGTAGCCTTCTGCAGAGTTCCTGGCTGTGTTCCGCAGTTGTCCTGTTCTGAGGTCCGGGCTGTGTGCCACAGTCGCCATCTCTCCAGGTCTGGGCTGTGAGCCGCGATCACCTTAGGCAGAGGTCCGGCCTGTGTTACGCACTCGGCTTGCAACCTGTTCCCGGCTCTGTGCCTTGGTTCCTCTTTGTCAACGTCCAGGCTGTGTGCCGCGGTAGCCTTCTCCAGAGGTCCGGGCTGTGTGCGGCGGTTCCTCTGTGCTGAGGTCCGGCCTGTGTTCCATGGTCACCCTGAGTCGAAGATTGGGCTGTGTTCCGCGGTTGGCTAATGATGAGTTCCGATCTCTGTACCACGGCCACCCTGCACAGATTTCCGGGCTGTGTGCCGCGGTCGCCCTTCACTGAGGTCCAGGCTGTGTTCCGTGGGTGACCTGCACCCAGGTCTGGGCTGTGTGCCACAGTCACCCTGCGCTGAAGTACTGGCTGTTTTTCACGGTCAACTAGCGACGAGTTCCAGGTTCTGTGCCACTCTTGTCCTGCACAGATTTCTGGGCTGTGTGCCACGGTCGCCCTGAGCCGAGGTCCAGTCTGTGTGCCACGGTAGCCTTGAACCGAGTTCCGGGCTGTGTGCTGCAGTAGCCTTGTGCCGAGGTCCAGGCTGTGTGCTGCGGTCGCCCTTCGTTGAGATTCGGGCTGTGTCCCGCGGTCGCGCTGCACTGAGGTTCGGGCTGTGNGCCGAGGTCCAGTCTGTGTGCCACGGTAGCCTTGAACCGAGTTCCGGGCTGTGTGCTGCAGTAGCCTTGTGCCGAGGTCCAGGCTGTGTGCTGCGGTCGCCCTTCGTTGAGATTCGGGCTGTGTCCCGCGGTCGCGCTGCACTGAGGTTCGGGCTGTGTGCTATGTTAACCTTGTGCTGAAGTACGGGCTTTGTGCTGCGGTCGCCCTTCATTGAGGATCAGTCTGTGTGTCGCCGTCGCCCTGCGCCGAAGTCTGGGCTGTGTTCCACGGTCGGCTAGTGACTAGTTCCATGCTTTGTGCCGCCTTCACCCTTCACTGAGGTTCGGGCTGTGTTCCTCGGTTGCCCTGCGCCATGTTCTGGGCTGTGTGCCGTGGTCGCCCTTCGACGAGGTCTGCCCTGTTTTCCGTGGTCGCCCTGCACCGAGGTCTGGGCTGTGTTCCGTGGTCGGCTAGTGGCGAGTTACAGGCTCTGTGCCGCGGGCTCCCTATACAGATTTCTGGGCTGTGTTCTGCGGTTGCCCTTCACTGAGGTTCGGGCTGTGTGCTGTGGTAGACCTGCTCCGATATCTGGGCTGTGTGCCGTGGTCGCCCTGTGCTGAGGTCCGGCCTGTTTGCCATCATCACCCTGTTCTGAGGTCCGGCCTATGTATCGCTGTCGCCCTGCGCTGAGGTCCAGTGTGAGTGTCACTGTCACCCTGCTCCGAGGTCCGGACTGTGTTCCGCGGTCGGCTAGCAACGAATTCCAGGCTGTGTGACGTNTGTTTGCCATCATCACCCTGTTCTGAGGTCCGGCCTATGTATCGCTGTCGCCCTGCGCTGAGGTCCAGTGTGAGTGTCACTGTCACCCTGCTCCGAGGTCCGGACTGTGTTCCGCGGTCGGCTAGCAACGAATTCCAGGCTGTGTGACGTGGTCGCTCTTCACTGAGTTTCGGTCTGTGTGCCCTGGTCGCCCAGCGCCGAAGTCTGGGATGTGTTCCGCCGTCAGCTAGTGACGAGTTCCATGCTGTGTGCCGCAGTTGCCCTTCACTGAGGTTCGGGCTGTGTGCCACAGTCACCCTGCGCCAATTTCCTATATGTGTGCCGCGGTTGCCTTTGATCGAGGTCTGTGCTGTGTGCCAGGGTCGCCCTGCATCGAAGTCCAGGATGTGTGCTGCGGTTGCCCTTCACTGAAGTTCAGGCTGTGTGTAGCGGTTGCCCTGCTCGATGTCCTAGATGTGTGCCGCGGTCGTCCTGTGGCTCGGTCCGGTTTTGTTCAGCGGTCGCCCTGTGCCGAAATCGGGGCTGTGTTCCGCCATCTGCTAGCGATGAGTTACTGGCTGTGTGCTGCGGTCACCCTTCACTTTGTTTTGGGGAGTGTACCACGGTCGCCCTTCGTCAAGGTCCGGGCTGTGTGCTGCAGTTGCCATGTCCCGAATTCCGGGCTGTGTGCCATGGTCCCCTGTGCTGAAGTCCATGCTGGGTGCCGCAGTCACCCTGCTCTGAGGTCCGGCCTGTGTGCCTCAGTAACCTTGAACTGAGTTCCGGGCTGAGTGCCGCGGTAGCCTTGTGCCGAAGTCTGGGCTGTGTGCTGCAGTCGCCCTTCACTGATGATCGGGCTGTGTGCCACGGTCACACTGCGCCGAGTTTCGGACTGTGTGCCATATTAGCCTGACACTGAGGTCTGGGCTGTGTGCTGCAGTCGCCATCACCCCAGGTCCAGGATGTGTGCCGCGGTCGCCCTGTGCCGAGGTCCGACCTGTGTTCCGCCCTCGGCTTGCGACCTGTTCCCAGCTCTGTGCCGCGGTTCCTCTTTGCCAAGGTCCGNTGAGGTCTGGGCTGTGTGCTGCAGTCGCCATCACCCCAGGTCCAGGATGTGTGCCGCGGTCGCCCTGTGCCGAGGTCCGACCTGTGTTCCGCCCTCGGCTTGCGACCTGTTCCCAGCTCTGTGCCGCGGTTCCTCTTTGCCAAGGTCCGGGCTTTGTGTCACAGTACCCTGCCCCAGAACTCTGGCCTGTGTGCAACGGTCACCCTGTGCTGAACAGCGGGCTGTGTTCCACGGTCGGCCAATGACAAGTTCCATGCTGTGTGCTGCGGTCGCCCTTCACTGAGATTCGGGCTCTGTGCCACAGTCGCCCTGTGCCAAGTTCCGGGCTGTGTGCCATGGTCGCCTTCAGTCGAGGTCCATGCTGTGTGCCAGGGTTGCCCTGATTCAAGGTCCGGGATGTGTGCTGCGGTAGCCCTTCAACGAGGTTCGGGCTGTATGCCTCGGTAACCCTTCACTGAGGTTCAGACTGTGTGCAGCAGTTCTCCCTGCTTGATGTCCATGATGTGTGCCACTGTCGCCCGTGCTTCGGTCCGGCCTGTGTTCCGCAGTCACCCTTGCTGAAATCTGGGCTGTATTCCGCAGTTGGCTAGAATGAGTTACTGGATGAGTGCCGTGGTCACCCTTCACTGTGTTTTGGGCAGTGTGCCACAGTCGCCCATTTTGAAGTTCTGGACTGTGTGCATGGTGACTGCAGCACACAGCCCGAACCACAGTGAACGGCGATGGTGGCACACAGCCTGGAAATCTGTGCAGGGCGACCATTGCACAGAGCCTGGAACTCGTCTCTAGACAACTGCGGAACACAGCCCGGACCTCGGCACAGGGCAACCGAGGAACACAGGCCAGGCCTCAGCACAGGGCGACTGCGGGACACAGCCCGGACCTCAGCACAAGGCGACCGCAGCACATTGCCCAGATCTCAGTGCAAGGTGACTGCGAAACACAGCAAGGACCTTGGAGCAGGGTGACCGCAGCACACAGCCCGGACTTCGGTGCAGTGAGACACTGGTACACATCACGGACCTCAGCGCAGTGCAACTGCGGAACACCCCAGACCTCGGCTCAGGGCGACATTGGCACACAGCACAGACCTCAGCTGATGGCGATCGCATTACACAGCCCAGACCTCGGCGCAGAACAACGGTGGCACAGAGCCTGGAATTCGTCACTAGCCGACCGTGGAACACAGCCCACATCTCGCTGCAGCGCAACTGCGGCACACATCCCAGAGCTCGGTGAAGAGCGACCACTTCACACAGCTCAGAATTCTGTGCAGGGCGACCGTGGCACAGAGCTCGGAACTCGTCGCTAGCCAACCGCGGAACACAGTCCGAACCTCACGGAAGGGCGATTATGGCACACAGCC
>SJYV01009590.1:0-23332 GCA_006410875.1 Neotragus pygmaeus | reverse complement strand
GGATTCTCAAGAGTCTTCTCCAACACCACATTTCAAAAGCATCAATTCTTTGGTGCTCAGCTTTCTTTTTTTTTTAATTTTAATTGGAGGCTAATTACTTTACAATATTGTAATGGGTTTTGCCATACACTGACATGGCACCCCACTCCAGTACTCTTGCCTGGAAAATCCCATGGACGGAGGAGCCTGGTAGGCTGCAGTCCACGGGGTCCCTAGGAGTCGGACACAACTGAGCGACTTCACTTTCACTTTTCACTTTCATGCATTGGAGAAGGAAATGGCAACCCACTCCAGTGTTCTTGCCTGGAGAATCCCAGGGACGAGGGAGCCAGATGGGCTGCCATCTCTGGGGTCGCACAGATGGAACGCGACTGAAGTGACTTAGCAGCAGCAGCAGCAGCAGACGACGATGACATGAATCAGCCATGGGTGTACATGTGTCCCCCTGTCCTGAAATCCCTCCCACTTCCCCCCCATCCCATTCCTCTGTGTTGTCCCCATGCACTGGCTTTGAGTGCCCTGTTTCATGCATTGAACTTGGACTGGTCATCGATTTCACGTATGCTAACATTCATGTTTCAATGCTATTCTTTCAAATCATCCCACCTTTGCCTTCTCCCAGAGTCCAAACATCTGTTCTTTACATCCGTCTCTTTTGCTGTCTTGCATATAGGGTCACCATTACCATCTTTTCTAAATTCCATATATACACATTAATATGTTGTATGGGTTTTTTTTCTTTCTGACTTCACTCTGTATAATAAGCTCCAGTTTTAGCTGCCTCATTTATAGCCCAGCTCTCACATTCATACAGGACTACTGGAAAAACTATAGCTTTGACTAGATGAATCTTTTTTGTCAAAGGAATATCTGCCTTTAAATGTGCTGTTTATAGCTTTTATAAATGAGCTGTTCATATTTTATAATAACATGCTGGTCATAGCTTTTCTTCCAAGGAACAAGCATCTTTTAATTTCATGGCTGTAGTCACCATCTTCAGTGATTTTGGAGCCCCCAAAAATAAAGTCTTTCACTGTTTTCATTGTTTACCCATCTATTTGCCATGAAGTGATGGGACCAGATGCCATAATCTTAGTTTTTTGAATGTTAAATTTTAAGCCAGCCTTTTCATCCTCTTCTTTCAGTTTCATCAAGAGGCTCTTCACTTCCTCTTCCTTCTGCCACAATGGTCATATCATCTGTGTATCTAAGGTTATTGATATTCCTCCCAGCAATCTTGATTACAGCTTGTGCTTCATCCAGCATGATGTACCCTGCATATAAGTTAAATAAGCAGGGTGACAATATACAGCCTTGATGTACTGCTTTCTCAATTTGGAAACAGTCTGTTCCATGCCCTGTTCTAACTGTTGCTTCTTGACCTACATACAGATTTCTCAGGAGGCAGGTAAGGTGGTCTGGGATTTCCATCTCTTTAAGAATTTTCCACAATTTCTTGTGATCCACACAGTGAAAGGCTTTTGTGTAATCAGTAAAGAAGTAGATGCTTTTCTGGTATTCTTTTGATTTTTCTATGATCCAATGGATGTTAGCAATTTGATCTCTGGTTCCTCTGCCATTTTAAAATCCATTTTGAACATTAGGAAGTTCATGGTTCACGTTCTTTTGAAGCCTGGCTTGGATAATTTTGAGCATTACTTTGCTAGCGTGTGAGATGAGTGCAATTGTGGTGTAGGTTGAACATTCTTTCACATTGCTTTTCTTTGGGGTTGGAATAAAAACTAACCTTTCCAGTCCTGTGGCCACTGCTGAGTTTTCCAAATTTGCTGATATATTGAGTACAGCACTTGCATGGCACCATCTTTTAGGATTTGAAATAGCTCAGTTGAAATTCCATCACCTCCACTGGCTTTGTTAGTCGTGATGCTTCCTAAGGCCCACTTGACTTTGCATTCCAGGATGTCTGGCTCTAGGTGAATCATCCCACCATCATGCTTATCTGGTTCATTTAAATCTTTTTTTTTTTTTTTTTGTAGATAGTTCTTCTGTGTATTCTTGTTACCTCTTCTTAATATTTTCTATTCTGTTAGGTCCATACCATTTCTATCCTTACTGAGCCCATCTTTGCATGAAATGTTCCCTTTGTATCTCTAATTTTCTTGAAGAGATCTTAGCTTCTTCAACTTGTATTGTTTTCCTCTATTTTTTTTTCATTGATCATTGAGGAAAGTTTTCTTATCTGTTTTTGCTTTTCTTTGGAACTCTGCATTCAGATGGGTATATCTTTCCTTTTCTTTTTTTGCCTTTCACTTCTCTTCTTTTGTTAACTATTTGTGAGGCCTCCTCAGACAAATATTTTGACTTTTTTTCATTTCTTTTTCTTGCAGATGGTCTTAATCACTGCCTCCTGTATAATGTCATGAACCTCCATCCATAGTTCTTCAGGCACTGTCTATCATACCCCTTGAATTTCTCTGTCACTTCCACTATATAACTGTAAGGGATTTGACTTAGGCCATACCTGAATGGTCTAGTGGTTTTCCCTACTTTATTCAATTTAAATCTGAATTTGTCAGCTCCTGGTCTTGTGGATATCATAAGAGAATACTACAAACAATTGTTATAGTATTGGCAACAAATTGGACAACCTAGAAGAAGCTGACAAATTTCTGGAAATATACAGCCTTTCAAAATTGATTCAGAAAGAAATAGACAATGTGAACATGCCAATCACTAATGGTAAAATCGAATTTTTTAATTTAAAAATTTCCAGCAAATAAAAGTAAAGAATCAGACAGATTCACAGGGAAATGCTCTCAAAGATAAAAGTATCTTCACTCATATTCTAAAAAAATTCAGAGGACTCCTAAGTTCATTCTATGAAGACACTGTGATCCTGATACCAAAACTAGACAAAGATACCACAAAAAGAAAATTACAGGCAATATCTTTGATGAATATGGATGCAAAAATCTTAGCAAAATATTAGCACACCAAATTTAACAAAATATAAAAAAAGGATCATATACAATGATAAAATGGAATTTATTTCAGAGATGTAAGGATGCTCCAATATTTGAAAATCAGTATGACACATTACTTTAACAGAAGAAAGAATAAAAATCACACTATCATCTCAATAGATGAAGAAACAGCATTTAACAAAAGTTAACATCCCTTCATGATAAAAAGTCTTATCAAAGCTGATATAGAGGTAAATATCTTGTATATGTTGGCATATATTCTAACATAATAAAGGTCATTTATGGCAAACCCACAACTAGCATCATACTCAGTGATGAAATTGAAAGCTTTTCTTCTAAAACTAGAGACAAGAAAAGGGTGCCCACTTTTGCTACTTTTTAACATAGTATATGAAGTCCTAGCTATAGTAATCAGATGAGAGAAAATGAAAAGGCATCTAAATTGGAAGGGGAAAAAGTAAAGCTGCCACTGCTTGCTTTGCAGATGGCATGATACTTTATATAGAATGCTCTAGCATCTCTACCAAAACTATTAGCACTAATAAATTAATTTGGTTAAGATGTAGAATATAATATTTATATATAGAAACTTGTTACTTGCCTATATACTAATAAAGAATTACTAGAAAAAGTAAGGAAATAACCTCATTTACAATTGCCTTAGAAAGAATAAAATACCTAGGAATAAACTCAACCAAGGAGGAGGAAGATCCATACTCTAAGAAATATGAAACATTAATGAAGAAATCTGAACATGATACAAAGAGGTGGAAGGATATTCCATGCTCTTTAATTAAAGGATTTAACATTGTTAAAATGTCTATACTATCCAAAGTAATCTACATATTGAATGTAATCCCTATCAAAATACCCATAATATTTTTCACAGAACTAGAAAAAAAAAATCTTAAAATTTTTTTTTACTTTATTCTACTTTACAATACTGTATTGGTTTTGCCATACATTGACATGAATCCACCACAGGTGTATACGAGCTCCCAATCCTGAATCCCCCTCCCACCTCCCACCCCAGTATATGGAATCACCCTGAATTGCCAAGTTGAGAAAAAAGGACAAAACTGGAGGTATCAATTCCCTAATTCAAACTTTGCTAAAAAGCTACAGTGATCAAAACTGTACTGTTTGACATTAAAATGGACACATAAGTCAGTGGAACAGAATACAGAGTCCAGAACCCAAGGCAAAACATTCAATATCACAGTAATCCAATGCCCCAAACACTAATGCTGAAGAAGCTGAAGTTGAATAGTTCTATGAAGACCTACATGACCTTCTAGAACTAACACCAAAGAAAAGGATGTGAATTTCATCATACGGGACTGGAATGCAAAAGTAGGAAGTCAAGAGATTACTGGGGTAAAAGGCAAATTTGGCCTTGGAGTACAAAATGAAGCAGGGCAAAGGCTAACAGAGTTTTGTCAAGAGAATGACTGATCATAGCAAACACCCTCTTCCTCTACACATGGATATCACCAGATGGTCAATACTGAAATCAGATTGATAATATTCTCTGTAGCTGAAGATGGACAAACCCTAAACAGTCAGCAAAAACAAGACCAGGGGCCGACTGTGGCTCATATCATGACTCCCTTATTACAAAATTCAGACTTAAATTGAAGAATGTAGGGAAAACCACTAGACCATTCAGGTATGACCTAAATCAAATCCCTTATGATTACACAGTGGAAGTGACAAATAGATTCAAGAGACTGGATCTGATAGGCAGAGTGCCTGAAGAACTATGGATGGAGGTTTGTAACAGCGTACAGGAGACTATGATCAAAACCATTCCCAAGAAAAAGTAATGCAAAAAGGCAAAGTGGTTGCTTGAGGAGGCCTTACAAATAACTGAGAAAAGAAAAAAAGTTAAAAGCAAGGGAGAAAAGGAAAAATATACTCATCTGAATGCAGAGTTCCAAAGAATAGCAAGGAGAGATAAGAAAGCTTCCCTAAGTGATTAATGTCCTACTCTTTGCAACATTCAGGTATGATCTAAATCAAATCCCTTATGATTATACCATGGAAGTGAGAAATAGATTTAAGGGCCTAGATCTGATAGATAGAGTGCCTGATGAACTATGGAATGAAGTTCGTGACATTGTGCAGGAGACAGGGATCAAAACCATGTCCATGGAAAAGAAATGCAAAAAAGCAAAATGGCTGTCTGGGGAGGTCTTACAAATAGCTGTGAAGAGAGGAGAAAAGCAAAGGAGAAAAAGAAAGATATAGACATCTGAATGCAGAGTTCCAAAGAATAGCAAGAAGAGATAAGAAAACCTTCCACAGTGATCAATGCAAAGAAATAGAGGAAAACAACAGATTGGGAAAGACTAGAGATCTCTTCATGAAAATTAGAGATACCAAGAGAACATTTCATGCAAAGATGGGCTCGATAAACGACAGAAATGATATGGACCTAACAGAAGCAGAAGATATTAAGAAGAGGTGGCAAGAATACACAGAAGAACTGTACAAAAAAGATCTTCANCTGGTAGCTCAGATGTTAAGAATCTGCCTGCAATGTGAGAGACTCGAGTTCAATTCCTGAGTTGAGAAGATTCCTGGAGAAGGAGATGGCAACCCACCCCAGTATTCTTGCCTGGAAATTTCTATGGACAGAGGAGGCTGGTGAACTACAGTCCATGGAATCACAAAGAATCAGACACAACTGAGCAACTTAACACTTTCGTGTATATATATATAGGGTTTAATCCTAAAATGGCTAACACTTTCATACACTTTCATATATATATACATATATATATATTTATACTGCATATATATTTATACCAGTTTATATATACATGCATATCTTTTATCTATCCCTCTACTGATGAACATTTAGGTTGCTCCCATGTCTTGGCTATTGTGAATAGTAAAGTGTGCACACACTCTAATTACATTAACTGACTTTTAAAATGCCTGTTGGGCAGACGAGCATCCCGGAACATCTGTGCGGCGGGTGCGCAGTTCGGCATGGCGGCCGCTCGGTGGCTGACGGCCCCCTTGCCCAGCCAGGCTGCCCCGAGCGCCTGGGCCTCCTTGTGCTGCGCCGCGCTGCACTGCGCCACGGGAGCAGGTCCCAGGCAAATGCGGCGAAGTCCCGGGACCGGCCGCGGTTCGCTGGCGAGTGCAGAGGCGGCAGCCGGGTAAACAAAATAAATAAATAAATAAATGAAAATGCCTGTTGGATTTGTTGCTTTCTTTTTTTTTTTTTTTGCCCCTTGGCTATGGCTATTGCAAAAGATCTCAGGATGCCCAGTAAATCTCTTGTTACATCTCTCTCTTTGGAGACCCCAAATTAGTCATTTGTGGAGCTAACTATTGAAACTATTTGTTTCTAGGAATGGAAGAATACACTCCTAAACTTAAATAAATTCATTGTCATGAGGATATGTGTTGGACGTAAGGATGAGGAATGCAGCAGAGGCTATGTGACATCTCACACGTACGTTTTTCAAGCTGCAATAATAAGTGGACACAGTTCCCACTTTTTCTGTTTCACTGAAACAACCCTAAGGCTGTCTGATTGCTAGAGAGCATTGGTCAGCAAGACTGGGTCACAGGCTGCCCTGATGATGGTAGGATTATGCACAAAAATAGCCATTTTCTTTGCAAAGCAATGTTAAGCAACCTCACTGCAGAGATGTGTGATGCTGAGATATTTCTAGAAACAATAGCAGTGGCAAGTGATGCAGTCCAGGGGAATCACCCTCCCTTGAGCATAGTTGAGGGAGACCTGGGCCTGCACCCTGACAGACACCTGGGCCCCAGGGCATTTGGTGATGTATTTGACTAATATGACACAGAGTCACAAAGAAAACCAGATCCTAACAAGTGCTTTATCATCTGTCATGATACAGTGTTTAACAAAACCAGTCCATACAACCTCGGGTAATTGGATATGATTTTGGAATCAACCCTGAATATTCATTGGAAGGACTGATGAAGCTGAAGTTCCAATCCTTTGGTCACCTGATGTGAAAAATCAATTCGTTGGAAAAGACCCCGATGCTGGGAAAGATTGAAGGCAGGAGGAGAAGGCGGGCAACAGAGGAGGAGATAGTCGGATGGCATCACTGACTCAAAGGACATGAATTTGAACAAACTCAGGGTGATAGCGATAACAGGGAGACCGGGTATGCTGTAGCTCACGAGGTCACAAAGAGTTGACCGTGACTTAGTCACTGAAGAGCAGAGGTGGAAAACAAAATTTATACCATGTCTGAAAAACCAGCAGTATTTAAACCTGAAAAAAGCAAGCCCCCCCAGTGCCGCGGCAGCATTACTAAGGGCATATGTGCTCCAGACCATTCAGAGCATCTGTGATTTGACAGCATAAAGACTTCTGAGCCATTTTCATGTCAAAAAAAGCAGTCTTCCCTCCCCTCTCCAAGCACAGTTTAAGGTTTTGTTAAGATTCCCATAATTAACCTGTATATTTGGCATTTAATATCCAGGCTGCTCTCAGTCATATTGGGTTACTAGTGTTTTTCAGAGCTTTGTTTAGGATGTAAGTACATTTTTCAAAGATACTGCCAGAAACTTTTCAAAAATTAGAATGGGTGGGCAAAAACAATGTTTTACTCAACTGTAACATTTTTCTTCTTCTTTTCTGAGTCCTCTGAGGTCAGAAAGCAACTAAGGAGTCTCTTGATGAAAGTGAAAGAGAAGAGTGAAAAAACTGGGTTAAAACTCCACATTCAAAAAATGATCAGAGCATCCAGTCCCAGCACTTCATGGCAAATAGATGGGGAAACAGTGGAAACAGTGACAGACTTTCTTTTCTTGGGCTCCAAAATCACTGCAGATGGTGACTGCAGCCATGAAATTAAAAGACGCTTGCCCCTTGGAAGAAAATCTATGACAAACCTAGACAGCATATTAAAAAGCAAAGACATTGGTTTGCCAACAAAGGTCCATCTAATCAAAGCCATGACTTTTCCAGTAGTCATGTATGGATGTGAGGGTTGGACTATAAAGAAAGCTGAGTGCCCAAGAATTGATGCTTTTGAACTGTGGTGTTGGAGAAGACTCTTGAGAGTCCCTTGAACAGCAAGGAGATCCAACCAGTCAACCCTAAAGGAAATCATTCCTGAATATTCATTGGAAGAACTGATGTTGAGGCTCCAGTGCATTGATCACCTGATAAGAAAAGCTGACTCATTTGAAAAGACCCTGATGCTGGAAAAGATTGAAGACAAGAGGAGAAGGGGAAGACAGAGGATGAGATGGTTGTATGCCATCACCAACTCGATGGACTTGAGTTTGAGCAAGCTCTGGGAGATGGTGAAGGACATGGAAGCCTGGTGTGCTGCAGTCCCTGGGATCATGAATAGCTGGACACAACTGAGCAAATGAACAACTGAGGTCAGAAAGGTCTAACTGTACTTAGTAACCAATGTGAAGGTACCTCATTGTCTTCCCTTGGTCCTGCCTATTCCATAATGTCACAAAAACATTTCAAAACATGGAGAAATTAAAAAGCAGAAACATCACTTTGCCAACAAAGGTTTGTATAGTCAAAGCTATGGTTTTTCCAGCAATCATGTATAGATGTGAGAATTGGACCATAATGAAGACTGAGCACCAAAGAACTGATGCTTTTGAACCATGGTTGGAGAAGACTTTTGAGAGTCCTTTGGACAGCAAGGAGATCAAAACAGTCAGTCTCAAAGGAAACCAACCCTGAATTATTCATTGGAAGGACTGATGTAAAGTTGAAGCTCCAATATTCTGGCCACCTGATGTGAAGAGCTGACTCATTAGAAAAGACTCTGAGGCAGAGAAAGATTGAGGGCAGGAGGAGAAGGGGATGACAGAGGATGAGGTGGTTAGATGGCATCACTGACTCAACGGACATGAGTTTGAGCAAATTCCAGGAGATGGTGAAGGACAGGGAAGCCTGGTTTGCTGCAGTCCATGGGATCATGGATACAACTGAGTGACCTAACAGTCTTCTGAAATCTAAAACAAAATGCTGCCTGGGAGGGGTTTTACAGCAACAGGAGATTCAGCTGTAGAAAGTGAATGGTGCACCAAGAGTTAAAAATTCAAAGCTATAGGAACTGATTCTTCCTGCATTCATTCACTGACTCAGTCTTCAGCAGGGATGGCCTGGGACGATATGGCCCTGGTGCTGAGCACGGTGGGCCAGTGAGGCAGGGAGACCCCATTTCAACAGACGTCGGTGCACTNAGTTAAAAATTCAAAGCTATAGGAACTGATTCTTCCTGCATTCATTCACTGACTCAGTCTTCAGCAGGGATGGCCTGGGACGATATGGCCCTGGTGCTGAGCACGGTGGGCCAGTGAGGCAGGGAGACCCCATTTCAACAGATGTCGGTGCACTAGGTCAGCAGGAGGGACGGGAATGCAGGATTTGACCCCACTGAAGTGCACGGCTCCCCACCACACTTCCAGTGCTAGAGGAGCACTCAGCCTCCAGCCGCCACAGCACCATCCACTGAGTGCTCCCCCCGTCCCCGCAGGTGGAGTCTGCAGGCTTTGTGGGTGCTGCATTCCAAATGGTACAGTTAACCCTTGAAACACCCCCTTATCTAAAGAACTTGACTGAGACTGGCAGGCTGAGTTGCTTACCCCAGCCAGGCAGCACCCTGGGACCCCGGATTAAACGTGTGGTGGTTCCTCTCACACCATCAGGCTGCAGCTGACAGGTCAGCTTGAAACCACTTTGCAAGGGGACCAATCTATAATTAAGATAGAATGAAGCATATTTGGAGAACCGGATAATAAAAGCCATATTTTATAGCACTCTTAATTGTTTTATGACTTCACGGTTTGAAGCAGAGCAGCCCTTTTCATAAATTCTACTGTATTCATAGGGCTTCCCTGAAGGCTCAGACAGTAAAGAATCTTCCTGCAATACAGGAGACCTGGGTTTGATCACTGGGTGGGGAGTAGAGCAGGGAGGATGGGGATATGATGAGTCAAGAACCATCAGTAACACCAAATTGGTTTAACAGTGACTCAGCACTGATTGCTGATTGAAGTCAGTGATTCAGATGCTAAGTAAGTAGGTTTCATTCCTACGAAAGTAACTAGAGAGATGTAAAACAATACTTAAGGACTACAGAGGACTTCTTACATCAGGGAGAGAGCAGAGCTGAAGGCTGGCCCCAGGATGGAGTTTTCCTTCCGCAAGAACTGGTATTGCATCGCGTGTTGGCCTCTGCAGGCCAGGGGCTCACGGGGAGACTTGGGGATCTCCCTGCCAAGAATGTTCTGGGTTTCCTACCAATGGTAATTCTTCAGTCACCCCAGGCAGACAAGATAACACGGTCATCTAAGATTCCAGTGCCTCTTCTTGTTTTACAATCTTTTCTTTCTCCTCCGTCATTTCAGCTCACCTTCAACTGGCAGGTCCAAGCAAACTTCAAATCCCTCCTAGTCCTTAATGGGTGAGAGAGTTCTATTAATCACTCTGCACTTGTGGATTCCAAGTAGACTTTACTGCAGGTTTTAAAATTATGTAAGTCATTCCCTCAAGGCTGCAATCAGACAGGCAAATGATAAGAGGAATTCTCACCTAAAGACTGTGGATACAAACCAGTACTGACCTTTCAGTGGGACCCAGATGACACTGACCAGCACTGGTCCTTCAGGATAATGCAGAAGATTCCAGCCATCCATACAACGTGAGTGGATCTCGAGCGTGACATACTGAGGGAGGTGAGTCAGAGAAGGAGAAATATTGAACAGCGTCCCTTCTACGAGGAATCTAAGAAGACACATTACAAATTAACTTACAAAACACTAGGAGATTCACAGACTTAGAGAACGAACTCATGGTTACTGAGGACAAGGGACAGATAGGGAGTTTGGGGTAGACACGTACACTCTGCTGTATTTAAAATGGATAGCCAACAAAGACCTATGGCATGTGAAGTGAAGGTCACTCAGTCGTGTCCAGCTCTTTGCATGGACTGTACAGTCTGTAGAACTCTCCACAGGTCAGAATACTGGAGTGGGAAGCTGTTCCCTTCTCCAGGGGATCGTGCCAACCCAGGGACTGAACCCAGTGCTCCCACACTGCAGGCGGATTCTTTACCAGCTGAGCCACCAGAGAAGCCCCAGTGTATGGCTCAGGGAATTCTGCTCAGTGTTACTTGGCAGCCTGGAGGAGACAGAAGCCTGGGAGAGAATGGGTGCATGTATATGTGTGTCTGAGTCCCTTTGCTGTCCACCTGAAATTATCCCAACATTGTTAATCAGCTATACCTAGCACAAAATGAAAAGTTCAAAATTTTGTTTCAGGTAAAAAAAACAAAACAAAATAATACTGACCCTCTAGCATGAGGCCCATGAGGCCAACAGGGGTCTTGTGCTCTGAGGCCGATGATGCTGAGCCTACATGTGACTCAGCCGATGCTGGCCAGCACTGGCCCTGGAGGATGCCCGGCAATGCTCAGGACGCAGAAGGGCACTTCCTGTGTCCCTCGTGAAGGAATTCTTGCAAGAAGCCAAGTGTAGCCAGTTTCAGGTGCATTTCATCCAGTGATGAGAGGAGGCTGGCTGGATATTGGGGTTCAAGTTCAGAGGGCATTAGAGGCAGGTGACTGTCTGACACGGCACAATAGCGCTCAGGGTCAGTGGCCTGCGAGACGGTCACTCCAGCCCAGGAGTGACCCAGGAGCCCCCTCCTGCCCTGCCGGCTCCGCTGCCCACCGTTTCATTAATGCTGCAAAACACTTCAGGTCAGATTTCTGTCATTATCAGTTGACTCGATTAGTTCAAGCTTCGGGGCCACCCTGCTTAGTTCCCAGGTCTTCCTGAAAAGCATGATCATTTTTTCCCACCCTCCTCCAATAAGTTGTGTGAAGAAACTGTCAGTCTGCTTCCCGGCCTGTTGTAAATGTCCTGGTTTTGTATCTTAGTCCCTGCTCACAAAAAGGAGCTGCTTTTCATTTCTGCTGCATGCATTCCAGGAAGCCTCCTCCTCCTCCCAATCCTGCCTGCAGCACCCCGCTCCCCACACACCCCCAGCCCCGGGCAACAGGTGCCCTGAGCTGGCTGATGCTGCCTAACCCAGCTGCCCGCGGGTCCTTAGCAGAGCTGGGTGGGGTGACGTGCAGAGCTGCACATGGCAGAGGCTTGGCTGTGTGGAGCTGGCTTCTGCGAGTGGCACCCGAAGGCGTGCTCTGGGTGATGCCTTGCCCCCGTGGAGTGGAGTGGGGCTGACACGTGGGGGCTCTATTAAGTTGCTCACATGACTCTCTGTTCTCTGTCCCACAGACATTCTCTTGCTGTTTCCATGAAGGACCAAGACCAGAAGGTGGACCTCTGTGTTTCCTCCCCAACACCCACAGATTGGTGCTGAGGTTGGGATGGGAAGGCCATCCCACTCCAGAGACGCCCCCGCTCACGTGTTCTGGACCCCGGGCAAGACTGTGGACACTCTGTAGTGTCTGTAGACTGTGGACTCTGTAGTGTCTGTAGACTGTGGACTCTGTAGTGTCTGTAGACTGTGGACTCTGTAGTGTCTGTAGACTGTGGACACTGTTGTCAAATTCAGGTGACTCTTCCCTGCCCCCGCCTCCTTCCCTTTCCTCTTTCCCCCTCTTGGTGTCTAAGCCCTGCTCCCCCGATATTTGACCTTTTGGGCAGCAACTGGCCTCACCTCTTGCACAGTTTGGGGCCTCAGTGACAGGAGGCCCTACACGTGCTTGTGTGCTGGGGAGGCGCTCACAGAGGAGAGGGGGCAGGGGAGAGAGGAGCAAACACGGGGCCTCCCGAGAGGAGAGGGGACTCTTTGGCTCCTCCCTTAGCCCTGATGCTGCTGCTGTCCCGTCCGATTCTGTGCGTCCCCATGGACGGCAGCCCACCAGGCGCCCCTGTCCCTGGGATTCTCCAGACAAGAATACTGGAGTGGCTTGCCATTTCCTTCTCCAATGCAGGAAAGTGAAAAGTGAAAGGGAAGTCGATCAGTCATGTCCGACTCTTCACAGTCCCATGGACGGCAGCCCGCCAGGCTCCTCCGTCCTTGGGATTTTCAGGCAAGAATACTGGAGTGGGCTGCCGTCGCCTTCTCCATCGCTTAGCCCACTTCGCGCCAAAAATGCTTGAAACTGGCATGTTTTTTGCCATAAGGGCGAGTAGCATTAGTGTTAGGCGCTCGCTCGTGTCCGACTCTTTGTGAAAAGGATGAATTTCCTTCCAAACACCTATACCTGTTCCTCATTAAGAAAAAAAGAAAAGAAAGAAAAAAACTCTCTGCAATGACACCAAAGTAAATGACCTTGACCTTACTTCTTGCAAACTAACAAATCCGTCCTTTGATTAGAGACCTTGACCCTCCCGTTCCTGGGTCGCCGTGCGGCACATCCGTGTTTCTCTCCACCTGCTTTCCTGTGACTGGCTTTGCAGAGCACATGACCCACCTCGGCTGGCTTCCCCCAAGCCTTCCCCTCCTGACAGGGGACAGGACAGGGCCCCTGTCCCAGCCAGCCGGCAGTGGACGCAAGGAGAGGAAAACGGGCCTTGGGGGTGGAGACGACGGGGACCCTCCACGCCACGGCTCAGCGTTAAGTCAGGAGCCGGTCCTCTGTCGCCAGCTCTGTCCGCGGCTTCCTCTCCCTTCCTGCCATGCCAGCCTGATGGACCTGGCGGGGAGGGCTTGTTCTGCCTCCAGGAAACTGAGATTTGGAATAGCGTCCCTTGAAAACCTCTATCCCTTCACTCCTGTTTATTTTTCCTACGGCACAGGTAATTATTGCCTGACATTGTACTTTATATTTATGTGATTATGTATTAGCTGCCTTCCCACCAGAACGCAAACCATCTGATATTTGTGTCTCACGGTCCCCAGTAATGCTCAGCACAAAACAGACTCGGGCTAAGTGTCTGTTGGACAAATGAGTGATTAATTCTGTGTCGCCAAGCGTTGATTTCTAGATCCCCAGAAAGCATTTGACTCCTTGCCAGAACAGTTTACATTTCTCTGCTAAGATTCCTTCTCTGCTTACCTATTCTGTCTATCTTTCCCCGTGATTGCCTGAGCATAAGCACAATCGGTCTTTCAGCATCTCTATCTGCTCTTTCCAACATCCCTGTCTTCTGTGGTGATGGTGTGGATTCTTCTCCGATGATGGATCATTATCCCCTTTATTTTTCTGAACCTAGTAATCCTTACATTATATACTCTCGATGATATTACAGAATTTGGAGTCTGGGAACTTTCTCTAGATTATGTTGATTTTTCTTATACTGTTAAAATTTCTAGTAACGTGCAATCTGAGTTCCAGGCAAACCATAAAGACAGAAAAGATGGCCATCCCCAGAATTGTGTGTCTTCATCGAAAAACAGTAACGAAAAATTCCCCTTAACTTTTAAAAAGTCATTTTCCATATTCTTCCCACAAGGAAATCTTCCCAAAGACTCAGATTTTGTTTCTGTTCACAGCTGCCGCCCCCATGGATGCCCTGCCTGTTGCCGCTCAGCACCAGCTCGTCCCCTAAAGTGAAGCTGTTTCTGCCTTGGTCACAGTCTGCCCAAGGACATTCTCTGTCTACAGGACCAAGAGAAGCTGGACATTTGGTGTAATTAGCACCTGGGAGCCACACTTGGCCCCTGTCCCGTAACCGGACGGAGTCAGAGGGGAACCCTGGCTCCCCTTCGCAGGGAATCACCCTCCTGACCTCTCAGAGACCCCAGCAGCAACCCCTGGTTTCCTGGTAATGAACCCCCCTTCCTTCCTCCCTTTCTCATTGGTTCCTCCTGGGGCCACACGCCAAACTCTTGCCTCTGACCCTGCTCCTGGGAACCAGTTCACAGTCCGCAGCCTGAGCCTTTGTCTATGATCCTCATCAGCCCCGTGTCTGTGTCTAAACCTTTCCCTTCCTTCAGGGTTTACCTCAGGTTCTGACTGCTCCGTGAACCCTTTACCTTCATCCTCGAGGTTGCTTACGGAAGTCCTGACAGTCTCAGCGTGTGCTCATCAAATCTTCCCAGGACTTTGTTCGTAACTGTCTGTTGGCATCAAGCATTTCTCGTTTCAGAATTCATCTTGGGGTCTCCTCTCCCTACTCAACAGAGCACGAGTTCCAAGCAAGGACCACAGCTGCGCTTCTTCTGTGTGACCCACAACTTCTTCAAGAGCCCTCTACTTTCAGAGACTGGGCCATATTTAAGAGGGGTTGAAAGCGAAAGTGAAAGTCGCTCAGTGGTGTCTGACTCTTTGTGATCCAACGGACTATATAGTCCATGGAATTCTCCAGGCCAGAATACTGGAGTGGGTAGCCTTTCCCTTCTCCAGGGGATCTTCCCAACCCAGGGATTGAACCCAGGTCTCCCACACTGCAGGCAGATTTTTAACCAGTTGAGCCACCAGGGAAGCCCGAGAATACTAGAGTGGGTAGCCTAACCCTTCTCCAGGGGATCTTCCGGACCCAGGAATCGAACTGGGGTCTCCTGCACTGCAGGCAGATTCTTCACCAACTGAGCTTGCTGTAAACATTGCAAATGTTGCTTCATTCACTCTTCACTTTATATTTTTATTTTATTTTTCTAACTGATTTTGAGATATTCATTGGATTGGATATTCTTACCTTTGAGAAAGTTTAATGGAGCATATAATTGACATATAACACGTCTTTGTAGGTTAATAGAATTAATTTTAATGGAAAGCTATTTGTCATTGTTAAATGCCAATTTTCAAGCTACATTTTTTCTCCTGAACTGTCATGTCATGTTCTAGTTTCATTGTGGTTTCAAAATAATTATAACAATTTTAGGGTAGTTATTTTCTCAATATTTGGCACAGTGGAGAAAGGTAAAAGAGGGATGGTTCTACATTTGAATTCACTTAATGAAAGAAGCACCAAAGAATTGATGCTTTTGAACTGTGTGGTGTTTTAAGAGACTCCTGAGAGTCCCTTGGACTGCAAGGCGATTCAACCAGTCCATCCTAAAGGAAATCAGTCCTGAATACTCATTGGAAGGACTGATGCTGAAGCTGAAACTCCAACACCTTGGCTGCCTGATTCAAAGAACTGACTCATTTGAAAAGACCCTGATGCTGGGAAAGATTGAAGATGAAAGGAGAAGGGAACAACAGAGGATGAGAGGGTTGGATGAAATCACTGACTCAACGGACATGAGTTTGAGTAAACTTCAGGAGTTGGTGATGGACAAGAAGGCCTGGTGTGTTGCAGCCCATGGGTTCACAAAGAGACGAATACGACTGAGTGACTGAATGGAACTGAACTGAATAATAGCAAGATCTTGCAGTTTATGAATTTATAACCAAGTGACTCCAACATTTGCCTGAGACAGGTTCCAGAATCTAGTGCCAACCAGACATTCAGTTAAAAGAGGGTAAATTGAGAAGTTATGGTAGCTCAGTCGTGTCTGACTCTTTGTGACCCATAAATTGTAGCCCACCAGGCTCCTCTGTCCACGGGCTTCTCTAGGTAAGAATACCGGAGTGGGTAGCCGGCCCCTCCTCCAGGGGATCGTCCCCACCCAGGGATCACGCCAGGTCCGGTACCTGCTCTGTGGGTGGATTCTGCAACACTAGCCGCCTGGGTAGCCAATGAGGGCAGAGCAACGCCTCAGCCTGCTTTGGCTTTTGCGTTTGGAACAGTTGCCACCTGGGCACTAGGACTGCACTCACGCACTGGCACTCCACTCCACTCCACTCCACTCGACTCACTGAAGTCCGGCCAGGCCAGCTCACCTGAGCATCTTCCGACATGCTTTCTAACGCATGACAAGCTCAGCAGAGTGGTTGGGTTGTTCATCGAGCCGCGCCTTCATTCACCGAACCGAGATCTCCCAGGAACCTGCTGTGCACCTGCCTGGGGCTTGGAGCTGTAGACACAGCAGCAGAGGAGACCTCACCCCCGTTCACAGGGACCTTCAGTCACGTCCTGATTCCTGACCCCACCCATAAACTGGGATTTTTCTCGTGGATGTTTACAGATGAGAGCTTTGCTAAAATTTTGGCTGTGAAAGAATTGAAAGCAGATGTAGAAAATCTGTACAATTATCAACAAACTCTGTCCATGGGATTTCCAGGCAGAAATACTGGAGTGGGGTGCCATTTCCTCCTCCAGGAGATCTTCCCGACTCAGGGACCAAACCCTGGTCTCTCACGTCTCTTGCACTGGCAGGTGGGTTCTTTGCCGCTAGTACCACCTGGGAAGGGTGCGCATCCCTCTATTTCTTGCCATCGCAAATTTGGCTAATAAATCTGAAGCAGGGTACTGATGCTCAGTGAACCATGGCCAGTCCACCTCCAAGAACCTATTCAATGGGGGAAACACGAGAAGATGATCCGTTGCAGACTGCACCATGAAGATGGACAAGAGCGTTTTAGAATGCAAGTGTGATATTCTTGCTAGAGACAGGTGAGATTATTGGCATCTTATTTCACACATTTTGGATATCCTACCTGGAGCTGTCAGGAGCTAAGCTGGGGACTGCACTGCCTCTTGAAACCTGTCCTGGTCAAGGAAGACACATCACGCTTAATGATCAGTTTCTTTAGACTGGGGGAGTTTGGATTCTGCACTTAAAAAAAATGTATAGGTTAATTTATTAACTTTCTCTTTTTAAAATTTTTAGTTGAAGTATAGTCTCTATACAATATTTTTACAAGTTACAAGTGTACACTATAGTGATTTATATGTTTAACGTTTATAGTCCAATTGCAGTCAGTCCTTATGAAATATTAGCAGCATTCCCCATGTTGTATAATGTATCTTTGTAACTTATTTTATATCTTGTTTTTGTTGTGGTTCAGTGGCTAAGTCACGTGGACTCTTTGTGATCTCAGGAACTACAACATACCAGGCTCCCCTGTCCTTCACTATCTCCTGGAGTTTGATAGTAGAGGTGATGGAATTCCAGCTGAGCTAATTTTATACCTAATAGTTTGTAACTCTTATTCCCCCACCCCTTTATAGCCCTCTCCCTTCCCTCTCCACACTGGTTACATTGATTGTGTCTAGCTTATCCCACTTCTGGGTCTATGTCCAAAGGAAATGAAACCCTGATCTCAAAGAGATAGATATGGTACTTCCATGTTTATCGTAGCCTTATTTACAGGACCCGAGAGGTGGAAACAGCCTAAGTGCCTCTCAGCAGAGGATCAGATAAAGAAATCATATATATAAACCTTTGCATGGTAATGATATTCAGCAGGCATTGGCAGTCCTTTAGTGCCCTGGGCTGGGCCCACTGTGATGTCTGGAAGGCATGCCGGTGGTCGGATCACAGTCCGAGGGGCAAGCTGGAAGCAAGAGCTACTAGATGTGGAGGACACCGGTCCCCCTTCATGAAGGACAGTCCCCAGAGCTGCCACACAACGCTGACACTATGCGCCGGGACTTAGCCACGTAGTCGTGTTTATCTGCACGGGGGCTGAGACATGCCCTTACCACAGGTGCTCCGGCCTCAGCTACAGGCAGAGGCAGGACGTGGGCAGGGGCGTGATCTCAGTTAACAGGCAGTTGCTACTGCTGTTGTTTAGTCACCAAGTCGGGTCCGACTCTTGGCGACCCCATGGACGGCAGCATCCCTTGCTTCCCTGTCCTTCACTCTCTCCTGGCGTTTGCTCAGACTCACGTCCATTGAGTCAGTGATGCTGTCTAACCATCTCATCCTCTGCCAACCGTCTCGAACAAAATTTAAGAATGCTGCCTGATATGACCCACTAAGTAACCCGAAGTCATTGGCTAGAGTCTATATACATTTTTTTTTAAGTCTATACTTAATAGAACAAACTACAAAATAAATGTCCTCCTATCTGCTATCCTGAATACTCCGAGAGTAAAAATGTTACGGGCACATCTTTAACACAGCCGTAACGGATTATACCTTTGCACATTTCCTTTCAGTTTTTCTTGGAGAAAAATCTGTCTCAGAAATGCTTGCACATTAGAGCCAATTTCAGACTGGAATTTATGGAACACTGCATACCATTTAGCTGGCAGATCGGAGCTGCTCCTTTAGAAACGTCACAGGAAACTTCCATTATACACTGCAAATGTGCGGGAAGAAAATTTTGAAACATAAATTATGAAGACCCTTAAAATATATAACGCTTTACAGACAGTGGTGCTTCACCCGGCTGTCATGACCTTTCATGTAAATGCGGGCCTGCTGTCTTTCTAAAGAGCTGCTTTGTCTTTCTGGCTGCCTGAGACATCGCTAAAGAAAGCGGATGCTTTAAAATAAGCTTTAAGAGACTGGGAAGGCGACTTTAAGTCAACAGAATTTGGGGGCTGACTTTGGGCTGTGTAAGTGGAATTGACAGTTCCTGTGAGTAGATTTGTTGAAGTTCAAGTGCTGTTCCCTTAGTGTTGATACTCAAATGTCAAGCAAAATCCCACAGCCTGGGTGGAGCCATGGACCCAGGTTATAAATGCCCCCTCCCCCCCAGGCTCCTGCTCCTTCACAGAAAGATGTGCAGCTCTGATCCGCACGTGGACTCTGTTGATCTGAGCCCGCCGTCCATGTTACTACCAGTATTTGCATATGCTTTCTGGGATGAAGCCTAGAGCTTCAGGCAGGTCTCACCCGCAGCTCCCAGGTTCCCTGCTCTCTGTTCCCTGTGCTAAGGTGATGGCTGACCATAAAACCAAAGAAGAACATTTGTGGAAAGCCCTCCATCCCCCCAGTGAAAGCCGACACGTGGGGACTATGACTGAACGGTGTCCTTCTGACCACGTGCTCCAGGAATTGGAATGACAGGTCAGAGAGCCTCTTTCTGCAGTGACCCTGAAACCTGATAGATGCCTTCCAAGGTCCAAGCAGGTTTTGATGTCAGTGAGCTCATGCTGCCTTCCCAGCAACTCTAAATACACGGGCAGTGTCCAGCTTGGCCTGGCCTGGGAATTCTGTTTAAAATGCCCCTTCAATCTTATATAGTCCACTGACACCCCCACCCTGCAACCCTGGGCTAGGATCCATGAGACAGAAACTAAAGCAATGCTATCGGTATGAAACTGCATTTTCTTCTCATCAAGAGCTTTCTCGGAGTCTCTTCTTAAGATCAAACAGAGCAAGTGTGTCCCGGAGGGAGAGTTTTCTGGGGAGGGCGCCCCACCTCTGAGCGGTGGCAGCAGGGCCGGAGCCGCTCCCCGCGGAGCCCTGCCTCCCCCCAGGGTGCGGCAGGTAAGGACCGAGGGGAAATGAATTCAGACAAACCTCCTTTTTGCCCTGAGATCCTGGTTTCTGCACTGGCTTTCTGTTCTCAGTTAAAATAGCAAACAGTCGAACTGTGGATAAACTTCCCCAGAAGGGAGGAGGGCTTCTGAAAGGCTTGATTTACCAGCATCTCCCTGAGACGGAAGATCCCATTGAATTTCCTAGTTGTGAGTGACTTTGCAAAGAGGCCAGGCCACCATGCCTCTCCCAGCACCTCGTCTTCCCAGCAGCCTCTCCAGCAAGGCCCCTGCCGCCCCACCCCGCTTGTTTCCTGATTAGAGCTGAATGTAGGCTCACGCTTCTCTTTAGGGGTCACTCTCTGTGGATTCTTAGCTACCCTCGGACTTTTCCCAGTGCCTCAGAGGGAACTTCTGGTTTCATCCACTTCTCAACACTTCTGAATTTTAGAATGGACGTCTCCTCTTCCCAACTTGCTAAAAGATACTTTCAGCCTCATTTTAAAGAAACCAGAGAAGCCCTCTTTCCTTGGAATTTTGTGGAACTTTATCTTAAAGTTTGAGGCAGAGGGCTTTATCCCTGCCTTTGTCACTGACGAAGAACATGTCCCAGGATGCAAGCCCAAGTCTGTGAAGCAAACGAAAATAAGATATCACCAAGGGGAACAAATTATAAAAAAAAAAAAGAAAGAAAGAAAGAAAAGAAAGATGGCAAATAAAGAGAGGGGGTGGGGACATTGACTTCTGAAGCCTGACGGGTAAACAGAGCAATAATGCCGAGCCCCGTTTTTAATAAATCTCTGCTCCTCCCCGAACACTCCACCCTGCAAAACCCGTGAATTAGAAAGGCCTGGATGCTTCAGAATTCCCAGAAATGAGTAAGAGAGTCCCACTTTGGAGCAGAGGGGGATGCCAAGGTGGCTGAGAGTGGTACCCCCCCCACCCCCCAGGGCTGGCAAGGGGGCCGATCCAGGGGCAGCCCCTGCTCCAGGGAAATTGGTTCTGAGCCCACAAGTGCTTTTTCAGAGCTGAGGCCAGCGTGATAAAGGGCCGTTCCTTCACCAGAAAGAATGTTTGCTTACTATTTCATCATCCCCTAGAGGCGCAGAGGAAGGAAATAAGCGCATCAGTTGTCATTATGACAGGATAAAAATGGGGCCATCATATTTCAATAACACAATGCGATGAGCCGCCCAGCCAGTGATGAGTTATGGGCTCGCCGGCTCGCGCCCGACTGTAAGTTAATATTATCTCCCCAGGATAATTAGAGTGAAGTTCAATTACTGACCCTGAAGTGCCGTGCGGGCCACACCATGGGTTTTGACACAGCTTTTTACACATTTATCTTCTCACCTAACGCACTGCATCTGCATTGCGGTGGTGATTAATCTTGCGGGCGCTCCGAGTGGCGCCGTTCTTCTCACAGGCACTAGCTGGTCCCTGGAGTCCCCTTGAGCGGTGCGAGCGGCTCTGTTGCGCTGTGTGGCTGCCAATTTACCTTCCTCTTTGTGATGGGTTCTTGTGGTCACTCCTGACTCGGGTCAAACGAGCTCTTCCCCGCAGGTCACCAGATACCGAGTGCAGCCAAGCCCAGCTACCCGTGGACGCTCCAGGAGCCGGCCCCGTGCTCTGTTTGGGAGTGGTACCCACGTGGCCCCAGGGAGAACCAGCACTCCTTGTTTCTGCGGGAGGATCCAGACACCGGCGCCTTCATCTTCTCAGCTTCCCCTGCAGCCCAAAGCCCCCTCGAAGTCTCCCTGTCACTTCGCGGCCTTGGAGAAGCCTAAAGGCCCACGCACCCCGCCTCCCCCCAGCCAGGCGGCCTCAGGTGGGGGGAAGAGGGGTTGGAACGAGAACTAATGGGGTACAGTGTGGGGTCAGCAAAGCCACCGAAACATAAGGCGATTAAGTCAAAGGAACCTTGAGAGCCTTGCATCTGCGACAGCTTGGGATTTGCAAAAACTAATGAGATAAAAACTTTGAGTCCCTATGTCTTAAGCCATTTTATTTGTTATGAATGCATGTTTCGACACTCTGGGGCTAACGGTTAAAATAATCTAGGTTTGGCCCCTGTGTTTTGGGGGAGGCCTGGGCTCCCAGGCCCGTGGGCGCGGGAGGCAGGGAGCTGAGGGTGTGCGGCCTGCAGACACAGTGGGAGCTGGTGAGGCCAGGGCCAGGCTCTCAGGGCCTGGTGGCCGCCCTTTCCAGAATCTTCTGCCAGGGCCCCATGCCTCGCAGGGCACGTTCCCTTCACTCGTTTCCTCCTAGCAGGTGCCCCATATGTTTTGGGGGGACCTGAGTTAAAGAGAATGGGGAGGCGGGCACAGCTGCAAGTGCGCCCAGACTTAATCCCGAAAGGCTGTCAGCCTTGCGTCTTTAAGACTAACATAGGCAATTGTTTCCAGGGAGCTGGTGAAAGTCTAGCTCTTGTTCTGGACCTTGGTGGGTCTGGACTTGAATCTCAGACTCTAAGGCCACGTTCCTCGTTCACAAAACCACAGCAGCTGCCTTGAGCCATGGCTGGCCCAACGGAAGCGTCCAGAGCTGGTCTGTCTCACAGCAAGTGGTCAGCGTCCTGCGCGGGGCCGCCTGCCTCAGTCCCTGGGCCCACGGGTTTATACTGGGATTCCATCCACCCCGCTGCAAGCCTGTTCTTTGTTTCAGCCAATTCAATGCCTTAGGTTGTTCAGATATCTGAGGTCATCTATCTAAGAGTACCAGTGTGCTCTTAGATAAGCTATGGAAACTTTGCTCTGTTCAGTACAGTAGCTAAGTCGTGTCCAACTCTTTGTGGACTGCGGCACACCAGGCTTCCCTGTCAGCATATTAAAAGCAGAGACATCACTTTGCCAACAAAGATCCATATAGTCAAAGCTATGTTTTTTCCAGTAGTCATTTATGGGTGTGAGGCTTGGACCATAAAAGTGGTTGAGGGCCAAAGAATTGATGCTTTCAAATGAAGACTCTTGAAAGTCCTTTGGACTGCAGGGAGATCAAACCAGTCAGTCCTAAAGGAAATCAGTCCTGAATATTCATTGGAAGAACTGGTACTGAAACTGAAGCTCCGATATTTGGGCCACCTGATGTGAAGAGTTGACTCACTGGGGAAGACCTTGATGCTGGGAAAGATTGAAGGCAGGAAGAGAAGGAGGGGACAGAGGATGAGACAGTTAGATAGCATCACCGACTCAATGAATATGAATTTGAGCAAACTCCAGGAGATAATGAAGAACAGG
>SJYV01009589.1:0-12101 GCA_006410875.1 Neotragus pygmaeus | reverse complement strand
GAAATGGTAACTCATTGTGGTTTTGATTTGCATTTCTCTGATAATGAGTGATGTTGAACATCTTTTCATGTGTAAACAAGTATTTTTAAAACATTTTGTACAATATTATATAGTATAAGGTTGAAAACACAGGTCCAGAAAATAGTTCTTATACTTCCTAAGTCTCTCTTTATAATCGACAAGGATATCTCAATCTACTCCACACATAAAAATAAAAAACATCACAAAAAATAAGACAAGAAAGAGCAAAAACTAAAGCTAGTTCTACAGAAACTTAGAGCAAGCAAGTAATAAGGAAGTATAGACTTATAGACTAAAATATAAAATTGTTAATAATATATTGAAAAATGCTTCAAATTATTTAAACATGCTTTTCATAATAGCATCACTTAAAAAAAAACAACCTAATTTTGTATTGGGATATTGCTGACTATGGAGAAGGAAATAACAACACACTCCAGTACTCTTGGCTGAGAAATTCCAGGGACAGAGGAGCCTGACAGGCTAGAGTCCATGGGTTTGCAAAGCTGGACACAACTGAGAGACTGAGCATGCATGTGTAGCCAGTTAACAATGTTGTCATAGTTTCAGGTGAACAGTGAAGGGATTCAGGCATACATACACACGTATCCATTTTCCTTCAAACCTGCTCCCATCCAGGCTGCCACATAACACTGAACATAGTTCCATGTGCTATACAGTAGGTCCTTGTTGATTATCCATTCTAAATATAACGTGTANAGGTGAACAGTGAAGGGATTCAGGCATACATACACACGTATCCATTTTCCTTCAAACCTGCTCCCATCCAGGCTGCCACATAACACTGAACATAGTTCCATGTGCTATACAGTAGGTCCTTGTTGATTATCCATTCTAAATATAACGTGTGTACACGTTCATCCTAAACTCACTAACTACCCTTTCCCTCCATCCTTCCCCCTTGCAACCATAAACTTGTTCTTGAAGTCTGTGAGTCTGTTTCTATTTTGTAAGCAAGTTCCTTCATATCATTTCTTTTTAGATTCCGTATATAAGGGATATCATATGATATTTCTCCTTCTCTGTCTGAATTACTTCACTCAGTATGAGACTCTCTGTGTCCATCCATGTTACTGCAAATGGCATTATTTTGTTCTTTTTCATGACTGAGTAATATTCCATGGTATATATGTACCACATCTACTTTATCCTCTCTGTCAGTGGATATTTTGTTTACTTCCATGCCCTGCCTATTGTAAACACTACTGCCATCAACATTGGGGTGCATGATTCCTTTTGGATCATGTTTTCCTCTGGATATATGCCCAGGAGTGGGATTGTAGGGACATATGATTTCTCTATTTTTAGTGTTTATAAGGCATCTCTATACTGTTCTCTATAGTATTATTTACAATAGCCAAGATATGTAAGTGACATAAGTTCCCATCAACAATGAATGGATAGAGAAGTGGTATATACACTACAATGGAATTTTAACTCAGCCATGAAAATGAAGTTCTGCCATATGTAACAAGGTGGATGGAACTAGAGGGTATGATGCTTAGTGAAATAAATCAGACAGAAAGATGAATAGTCTATATTATCACTTATAACACATAAAAATAAAACAAAGGAAGGACTATGACAAAACAGACTCATAGATGTAGAGAACAAACTAGTGATTACCAGTGGGGAGAGAGATTGGGGGAGGGGCAACATAGGAGTAGGGGTCTAAGAGGTACAAATGACTATGTATAAAATAAACTATAAGGATATACTGTACAGCAAATGGAATATAAGCAATGTTTTATAAAATCTTTAAATGGAGTATAATCTATAAAAATTTTGAATCATGGTATTGTACACTTGAATACTGAACATCTACACTTTAAAAAATGAATTAAAATTTAATTAATTTTAAAATGTCTCAAACTACAAAAATTGTGCAAGAATAAAAAGGGTAAGTATGATGTTTCTTATTTCTTTCTCAAGCCCTTCTCCCAGTCTAGTTCTGACTCATGAAGCCGATGCAATGTTTTTCTTTATAAGTCCTTAGAATTCTAATGACAGAATCCATTACATTTTTGTAATGCAGGAAATTAAATGGGCACTCTGGAGAAACTGACTAGTGGTCACAGCATTGACTGGTAGAGACAACACCTGAGAAGAACACCTATCAGTCTCCTACATGCTGAGTCCAGAGAACAGTGAGAGGTGAGACTAAAGCCTAAGGAAAGGCATAATTTCAGGAGACCTGTCACTGTGATCCTCTCGCACTTGTCTTTCTCTACTTAGGAGAACTGTTGCGATATGGGGACAAAGGTGGTCTTTAAAGGCAGGACAGATCATGAAAATAAGTTATTCTCAAGAAAGGGATATTGACTGGTTTTCATGACCACTTTGGCATGCATTAGTCATTGGAGAACTGCTTATAAGGTAGGCCTTATTACTTGACCGCCCAAACAGGATATCCTCTTGGCCATTGGCCTTAATGACTTGTACATGTGATACAGAATTAATGCAGAATCAGGGTAAGCAGCAGGAGGATTGAGGAGAAATGCTGTGACCGGGACAAGATTAGGTAAGGAAAACCCTTAAGTGTACATTTCCCAAAAGGTACAGAAAATGGACTTTAGCCTTGCCTGTAAGAACAGGCCCAGGAACTGGTAGTCCAGTGGATAAGACTTTGCACTTCAATTGCAGGCAGTGTGGGTTTGATCCCTGGTCAGGGAATTAAGATCCCACATGCTACTTGGTGGTTGCAACCAAAAACAAAACCCCCAAGAAACAGGCTCATGATCTCCTAGGGTTAGAGCTCTGAAGGACAGATTGCACATTTACCTGGCAATACTTGGCTGGGAATGACAGAGTATGATTCATTTTCGGAGATATTAGTCACATGTCACTAGGCCTCTTCCTAGGTGTCAAACTAAGTTGACAATGCTAAATGTCCACTGGCAACCAATGTTTTAGGCAGGTGTTAGAGCTGGAGGTAACAGGCCTGCTGTGGACTGTATTTATCTGCAGTAAGACAAGACTTGACTCAGATGAGTTATGATGACCAAAAAGAAGACTGGAAAGGGCAGCAACTTAATCTCTTCTACCACTCTATAATTTCTGTTAATGACAGAAAATATGGCTAACTCACACACTCAAATACTCATTCAAAGAAATATATTTTATTGAATATCTTCCCCTTATTTTTAGTATTTTTCACCAAGAAAATAAATTGGTGGCCAAGAAAGGTGACATAAAGTTTTACATGACCCAAATCTTCACTCTTCTTGGGCCACTGGAGACACACATACATCCTACATTAGTGAGATTGCAGCTTTGAATCTAATAAAAGAATGCTTTATATTGAATTACCTGAATTTTGAAAGCTACAATAAGAGAACTTAACATCTAAAACCAACTGAAAGTTTAAAAATTTCTACTAGATATCACTGAAGGAACTGGTGACTCAGGTGAAATGAGGAAGGGTGGGACTAAGTTGAAAGGGTGTGGCGGTGGCAATAAGTAAATAAGATGATATAATGTATATGCTTCCAAAAGCTGAGTAAAATTAGTCCAACTATTTATCCTGATTTTTCTTATTCATTATCCCTTGCTGTTGCTGCTGCTGCTGCTGCTACATCACTTCAGTCATGTCTGACTCTGTGCGACCCCATAGACAGCAGCCCACCAGGCTCTGTCATCCCTGGAATTCTCCAGGCAAGAACACTGGAGTGGGCTGCCATTTCCTTCTCCAACGCATGAAAGTGAAAAGTGAAAGAGAAGTCGCTCAGTTGTGTCCGACTCTGCGACCCCATGGACTGCAACCTACCAGGCTCCTCTGTCCATGGGATTTTCCAGGCAAGAGTACTGGAGTTGGTTGCAATTGCCTTCCTGCCTGACCTCTGATGTGAGGTAACTCCTCTTGGCCGCTCCTGCGCTGTGCAGCCACCGCTCCTGGAGAGTTAGAACTGGACATGAAACAACGGACTGTTTCCAAATAGGAAAAGGAGTACATCAAGGCTGTATATTGTCACCCTGTTTATTTACCTTATATGCAGAGTACATCATGAGAAACGCTGAACTGAAGGAAGCACAAGCTGGAATCAAGATTGCTGGGAGAAATGTCAATAACCTCATATATATAGATGACACCACCCTCATGGTAGAAAGTGAAGAAGAACTAAAGAGCCTCTTGATGAAAGTGAAAGAGGAGAGTGAAAATGTTGGCTTAAAGCTCAACATTCAGAAAATGAAGATCATGGCATCCAGCCCCATCACTTCATGGCAGATAGATTGGGAAACAGTGGAGACAGTGGCTGTTTTTATTTTGGGGGGCTCCAAAATCACTGCAGAAGGTGATTGCAGCCATGAAATTAAAAGGTACTTATTCCTTGGAAGGNATCCAGCCCCATCACTTCATGGCAGATAGATTGGGAAACAGTGGAGACAGTGGCTGTTTTTATTTTGGGGGGCTCCAAAATCACTGCAGAAGGTGATTGCAGCCATGAAATTAAAAGATGCTTATTCCTTGGAAGGAAACTTATGACCGACCTAGACAGCATATTAAAAAGCAGAGACATTACTTTGGCGACTAAGGTCTGTCTACTCAAGGCTGTGGTTTTTCCTGTGGTCATGTATGGATGTAAGAGTTGGACTGTGAAGAAAGCTGAGTGCCAAAGAATTAATGCTTTTGAACTGTGGTGTTGGAAGAAGAGTCTTGAGAGTCTCTTGGACTGCAAGGAGATCCAACCAGTCCATCCTAAAGAAGATCAGTCCTGGGTGTTCATTGGAAGGACTGATGTTGCAGCTGAAACTCCAATACTTTGGCCTCCTGATGTGAAGAGCTGACTCATTTGAAAAGACCCTGATTCTGGTAAAGATTGAGGGCAGGAGGAGAAGGGGACGACAGCAGGATGAGATGGTTGGATAGCATCCCCGACTCAATGGACATGAGTTTGGGTCAACTTGGGAGCTGGTGATGGACAGGGAGATCTGGCGTGCTGCGGTTCATGGGGTCGCAAAGAGCTGGACATTACTGAGCTGAATTGAACTGAAGGTGGCGCTAGTGGTAAAGAACTCGCCTCCCAATACAGGAGATGTAAGATACATAGGTTCAATCTCTGGGTCAGAAAGAGACCCTGGAGGAGGGCATGGCAAACCCACTCCAATATTCTTGCCTGGAGAAGCCCATGGACAGAGGAGCCTGGCCAGCTACCGTCAATAGCGTCGCAAAGAGCTGGACACAACAAGTGACTTAGCACGCAAGCAGAGCTTTTCGGTGACATTCTCACAGGCGGCTTCCTAGCAAATTCCACCAGCAACCAGAGAACAGCTTGCCAGAGTGTTTGGGCAACTTCCTGTGAATGTTAACAGCAACTCAGCAAGTAGCTTGTTAATAGTGAGTTTATTAGGCCCCCTAGCCAGCCCCTGTCCACAGCACCTCAGGGAAGTTTTCCACTCTCCACTGGGCCATGCCAACACCCTCTTCACTCAGGTCTGAATTTCAGCCTTAGTGGGAGCTAAGGAAGCCCTTCCAAATTTGTTTCTGCTTTGCATACTATGCTTCAGCCGTACAGGAAGTGTCTGGTCTCTGTATCTGCTCTCCCCATATCCTTTTGAATTATCTTTAGACCTCAGTAGTTAGCCTCTCATTTATGACCCCATGGACTGTAGCCCGCCAGGCTCCTCTGTCAATGGGATTTCCCAGGCAAAGATACCGTTCTATTCTCCAGGGTATATTCCCAACCCAGCGGTCAAACCTGAGTCTCCTGCGTTGCAGGCAGATTCTTTACTGTCTGAGTCACCAGACAAGCCCACTAATCTCTCATTATTAGTTACTAATTCTTCATGATAACTTCTTCCTGTTCACCCTATTTTTCTCATTCTTAACATAGTAATAGTACCACTTACATTACAAGAAATATAATACCTAGTTGTTTTTTTTTTAGAAATAAATTTTTTTAAATTTTTACTTTATTCTACTTTACAATACTGTATTGGTTTTGCCATACATCGACATGAATCCACCACAGGTGTATACAAGCTCCCAATCCTGTATCCCCCTCCCACCTCCCACCCCACATCATCTCTCTGGATCATCCCCGTGCACCAGCCCCAAGCATCCTGCATCCTGCATCGAACATAGACTGGCGTCTCATTTCTTACATGATAGTATACACGCTTTAATGCCATTCTCTCAAATCATCCCACCCTCTCCCTCTCCCTCAGAGGCCAAAAGTCCGTNAGTCAAAGATCACCGAATCTTTGTTCCAAGTTCAAGAATCATCTTCTTTCATTGTTATCAACTGGACAGTGAGATGAGTTTTTTTTTAAGAACATGTCTTTAAATTAATACTGTCCTCATGCCAGTGCTTCTCTGCTCCTTGAAGTGAGAAGCTACCCCAAAGTTGAGATGCTATCTATATAGGAAACCAGCAAAAACTGCATCACATGAAATAAGAATTTTTTTGTGCTACCAGAAAATCTGACATATATAAGGTAGAATTGGCCCCCCATATCTGTGGATCAAAAATATTTCTTAAAAAATTCCAGAAATTTCCAGAAAGTAAAACTAGATATTCACAACTATTTAAATAGCATTTACATTGTATTAGGTATTGTAAATAATCTAGAGATGATGTAAAGTAAGTAGGAGGATTTGAGTAGGTTATAGGCATATAGTACACCACTTTTTATTTTTGATATCTGAAAGTGGAGAGGATGTCCTGGAATCAATAGATACCAAAGGACAACTGTATACAATTACAGCCTTGACTTTGAGTCCATAGAAATGAGTATTCTTACGCCGAGTTTTTAAGCTGATGTTTTTGTGCTGGTTATTTATTTTGTCTTTTGCTGGTAGACAGTTGTATGTTCTAAAAGATGAAGAAAAGTTTATGTAAATAAAATTTGAAATTGAAAACATGTTATCCACAAACAGTAACTCGGTATCTCTTGAGGCATGGAAAAAAGCTGCTGATGTTTAATCAATAGGAAACCTGTGGCACTTTGGTTACCAGTGTCTTCAGAAACTTCCTTGAGAATTATTCACCTGGATGGTCATTAGAATGTGTTTATATATATCTCTCTCTCTCTATAGAGAGAGATATATATAGGTGTGAAGGAAATCAATAGTTTCTTTTCCTGTCACCATTCTTATTATCTTCTTGATAATTTCTTTTTTTTTCTTCTAATTTTTAAAGTTTTGTTTTACGTTTTCCTCGATTCCCCACATTGATGAACCAAAGGAAAAAAAATTCTCATTTTCAAAATATGAAAAATGAAGCAAAATGAACAGCCATATGCCTCAGATATATACTAGGAATAGTTTTCTTTTACTATTGTTTAAATTACTTTCAATTGCACTCATTCTCCTTTATATTTATTTTGCATTGCTTTTTATATAATTGTCCTTCCCCCTCTATTATCCTTGTTTTCCACTCCATCCCTGCTCAAATTTTACCAGTGATCACAAACTAATGCCACTAAACAGGATATAGAACATTCATTCATTTAATTCTCTGATGTCGATTTCCTGTTCCTTTACATCATAAACAATCATCACTTTCATCTTTTTAAAAAGGGGAAATGAATGTTTTTGTAAAGTTGGATTAAAAACCCTGATATTTTCAGTGAATGGCTGAACTCAATTTCTAGCTTTCCCTTTCACTTAGGAAAGCCCGAGTGCATTGAGGGACTAGTTTAGGCTTCAAACAAAATACAGAAACTCCTCAGTGCCTGTTTGCAGAAGTTGCATCGAAAACAGTAGCTGGGCTGTTGCCAGTGTAATGAACCCCTGATCAAAAATGATTCCAGAGAGTTTAAAAAATGAGCTTGACTTTAAAAGACAATAAAAGCAGGGGAGATGGAGGCTGCAGGGTGGAGGAGGAAATGACCAAGGAAAGAAAATATTTTAACTTTTATGCCTTGTAATGCTTTGCCTTATGAATCACTGTATCAAAAATTTTAAATGAAAGAATGCTATCACTCAGATTTTTGCAATATTTTCCCCCTTTTAATTTCACTAAGAACCTTCTAGAGTTTCACATTGGAAGCATTTACTATCCAAAAAGAAAAAAAAAAAAAATCCAACATGTACTTTTAAATGAAGATGGAATTAAGATGAGTGGNGAACCTTCTAGAGTTTCACATTGGAAGCATTTACTATCCAAAAAGAAAAAAAAAAAAAATCCAACATGTACTTTTAAATGAAGATGGAATTAAGATGAGTGGACTCTAAAAGGTATGGTGGTTGAATATAGCTTTACTTTTCACATACTTTTCATCCTATCATATTTTGGGGGCTTACTTTGTCTTTTTCACAATGTCTTTTGATTTTATGAAGATTCTTTCCTGTAAGCCTTCCCTTCCAGTTCATCCTGTAACAAGCTGAAAATGCTCAATTAATGTCAGCTATTAGAAGAAGGTGGCGCTAGTGGTAAAGAAGCTGCCTCCCAATGCAGGAGACGTAAGAGATGCAGGTTTGATCCTTTGGCTAGGAAGATCCCCTGGAGAAGGAAATGAGAACCCACTTCTTGCTTGGAGAATCCCATGGACAGAGGAGCCTGGTGGGCTATGGTCCATAGGTTCTCAAAGTTGGACACGACTTAAGCGACTGAGCATTCAGCATGGATGCATTAGACAACTTTCATAGCCTTTGTGTGTTGTACTTAGTCACTCAGTTGTGTTCATACCCTTTAAATTTTAGTTTTGTACCTCAGGAGAGACGCGAACACACACACACACACACACACACACAGCAAGCTCTATTCACTAACAGAATTTTAATTTGTTCATCCTTATGGTAAAGAAAAGCAACTGTTTTGTTTATCTTTGTAGCCTTCCAAGAGAATTTCCTTCTCTGCAACTGAAAATGTTGCATGTAGTTTGGGTGCAGAGACTGGTAGTAAAGTTACTGGTGGTAACTTTAGTGTTTTCAGCAATATGCAAAGCTTAGGATGGAGTTTTTTTCCACAATATGCAACTTGAGAGATATTTTTGAAAAATAATTGGAGTGAGTGATCAAGTATTTGTTCTCTCGTGGGCCTGAAGAGCTCTGTGTCAGCGGCATGTGTGCCTGATCTAGAATTGGAGGAATAAGCCTACTTTTGTGGTCTTAAAGAGCTTAAAATTTTAGCATTGACTGAAGTGTCAAGAGAGTTTGAAAACAAGCAAGTTCTACAAAATCTCAACATCCTTAAAAAGAAAAAAAGGAAGGAAAAGAAATGAAATGATTACCCATAAAGAGACTCTTAACAGAGATGATGATTCAGATTTATGTTGATATAAATCTACTATAAAATATAAAAATTTTAAAGAAAGTTTTGTGCTGAAAAAGCATGACAGTTCACTCATATTATGACTGTCTTCATGATTATCATTGGCAGCTATATTTATGACCAAATAAAGAAGATGGCACTTCAGTTTATTATCAGAGACAGTCAACCAAAGTGAATTAAAAATGCATTATTTAAACAATCATAAACAAGCATCTCCACCTGATAGATAAGAATGGACCAGAGAAGGAAGCCAGTGTTCACGTGATCAGTGAAGAAACAAGCTTTTTTGACTTTAAAACAGTGAACTTTCCAGATATGACTTTGAATCCATGAGCATAAGTTTAAATCTGAACAGAATGTACTTCTTTGTGTTGATCAGTTCAGTTCAGTTGCTCAGTCGTGTTCCCATGGATTGCAGCACGCCAGGCTTCCCCGTCCATCACTGACTCCCAGAGCTTGCTCAAACTTGAATCAGTGATGCTATCCAACCACCTCATCCTCTGCTGTCCCTTTCCCCTCCTGCCTTCAATCTTTCCCAGCATGAGGGTCTTTTCCAATGAGGCAGTTCTTAGCTTCAGGTGGCCAAGGTATTGGAGCTTCAGTTCAACATCAGTCCTTCCAGTGAATATTCAGGACTGATTTCCTTTAGGTTGGACTGGTTGGATCTCTTTTCTGTCCAAGGGACTCTTAAAGAGTTTTTTCCAACATTACAGGTCAAAAACATCAATTCTTCAGCACTCAGCTTTCTTTATAGTCCAACTCTCACATCTGTACATGACTACTGGAAAAATCACAGCTTTAACTAGATGGACCTTTGTCAGCAAAGTGATGTCTCTGCTTTTTAATATGCTGTCTAGGTTGGTTATAACTTTTCTTCCAAGGAGTAAGCATCTTTTAATTTCATGGCTGCAGNGCTCCAGTTTCATCCATCTCATTAGAACTGATTCAAATGTATTCTTTTTAATGGCTGAGTAATACTCCTAGTTCTTGGTATGGAAAATTTCATGAGTAGAGTACTGAGTAAGGCTCTTCTGATTGATCTTCAGGAGCCTCTTATTCTGTTCTGGCTGCTATAACAAAACACCTCAAACTGGGTATCTTATGAACAGCAGAAATTTATTGCTCATAGTCCTGGAGGTTGAAAGTCCAAGAGCAAGGTGTCTGCACAATTAGATGAGAGCCCTGTTTGGGGTCAGAGACTTCTCATTGTACATGGTTGAAAGGACGAGGAAGTCCTATGGGGTCTCTTTTATAAGGCATCAATTTCACCCATTCAAGATTTTACACTCATAGCTTAAACACCTCCCAAAAGCCTCCAAGTACTAATACCATCCCCTTTGGGAGTAAAGATTACAACAATGAATTTGGGAGACACTTGGCAATTAAGACTACAACATATCATTTGGGAGATACAAATATTCAGACCATTGCACTGAGGTTTAAATAGAAAAAAACACATAGCTTGATTGGCCATATAGGAAAATGTGCATTAATTAACTGTATGATTATATTCATCATCTAAAACTTTCATATAAACTCATATTTGAAAGCATATTTTAACTCTATATACTACTATAAGACATGATACATCCTTGCAGATTCAGACTACAAAAGGTTCATATTATAATATGGGTGAAGGGGGATCAAAAAGTACAAACATCCAGTTAGAAAATAAATGAATGATATAATGTGCAGCATGGTAACTATAGTTAGTAATATTGTACTGCATATTTGAAAGTTCCTAAGACAATGGATCTTAAAAGTTCTCATTACAAGAAAACATGTAACTATGTATGTCAATGGATGTTAACTGAACTTATTGTGGTTATCATTTTCCAATATGTACAAATACTGAATCATTATGTTATACACATGAAACCAATATATGTAAAGTACATCTCAATAAAAAAGTGAAAAGGTTCATAAATTTAGGATCTTGCATATATTGAAAGATATTACTTTTATCTCCAAAAGGTAAAAAAAAATGAAAGTTATAAAGGCCTTGAATGTCCAGGGCTAATCAAATTTCTCCACTGAGTAAAGTTATTAGGAGCAAATCAGATTAAAGGGGTGGCCTTCCCAGTTGTTGCTCTGGATCACCTTAAAATAGTCACTCCCTTACGTTTAGAAAGTGACCCATATACTAGAACACTTAGAAATGAGCAAGATAAATTATCCCAATTGTTTAATTGGATGATTATCATCCTGCTTATTCCACAAGTAAATTCTCATTTATTAGCATNTTAAAATAGTCACTCCCTTACATTTAGAAAGTGACCCATATACTAGAACACTTAGAAATGAGCAAGATAAACTATCCCAATTGTTTAATTGGATGATTATCATCCTGCTTATTCCACAAGTAAATTCTCATTTATTAGCATGTAAAACCTATCTTTCTCTCCATTTTCTGGTTCTGACTTACTGATACGAATTTACTCCATTAGCTAATTACAAAATTAGCTCATGATAGATTATAACAACTCTCAGAACCTCAGGCGGGCAATGACTGACAAACTTGAAATGAACAATTGTAGGAGGAATCAGACTTAACCTTGATTCATATCCTATCCCTTTGTATTGTCATCTGGCAAGGGGGAGAAAAAGCATCTTTTGGCTCTATGTACTGTTATTAGACGTAATATACCTTTCTGCATCCAGATTATAAAAGGTCCATATTATTATATTATCTAGATCAATGGGCATTTTTTAGTAAATCATCATAATGTCAAAAAGTTCTAAATGTTTGTCCTAAGACCATAAATCAACAAAAATTTTGATGCAGGATGCAGGATGCTTGGGGCTGGTGCACGGGGATGATCCAGAGAGACAATGTGGGGTGGG
>SJYV01009588.1:0-12896 GCA_006410875.1 Neotragus pygmaeus | reverse complement strand
AACGCAATCCAGCCCTCGCCCAGAAGGAGCTCACAGTCTAGCGGGCCAAACCTTCAATCATAATCAACAGCCGCAAAGACGCGTTTAGCTTCACAATTGTACAATGAGCTTTTCTGTAAGTTCTCCCAATTGTCAACACCCAACAACACAGCCACGTTGTTTTAAAAGCACACTGGCATAATGTAAACAGTCACAGGACTGAAAAGACAGACAGCAACCACCTGCAATAATTCAGTCTGTGGTTCAGAGCATTTCAGCATTATTCATTCCTTCCTATTCAGTAGGATACAAGTTCTGCCAATTTGCAGAAATAGTGGGAGAGACACAGGGGAGTTCTGTGGCCCTCATGCACTGGTGGAGTCACCCAAGACAACAGGGGTCCTGAGTCCTTGCTTAGTTTTCCTCCACCACACCATACATCTGGTCTCCCCTGGAAAAGGGCCCCTGACATCCTCGCACTCTTTCTCCCGAGCTCATCAGATAGGGAGAAAGGGCCACATCCCATGAGCCAACCCACACCTGGTTGGGTCCATGGGTGACATCAGCTCAGACAGGCACACAGCACAGCCTGCTCAGCCCAGATTCTTCCTGATTTCGGGACCAGCCTTCCGGTCAGTCTCAGAACCTGCTGGGCTCAGTGCTGTACAGAACAACTGCCCTGCGAGTCCATCCTCCCCAGGATGCACAAGACCCATCAGAAGCAGTGGAGCAGGCCAGGGGCAGAGGGTGGACAGCCCTATTGCTCCCACCCGCCCCTGGATTCTACATGGGACAGTCAAGTTAGGGATCTGAGCGCTCTCTGTGCCTCTCTTGAGAGTCCCCATCACCACAGAGGAAAAACACAACCCAACACAGGTTTGGCTGGTGATGGCTAGTTTAGAAGGGAAGGGGTAAGGTTCAGGGAACCGGAAAGCCAGGCAAAGGCTCACTGTAATTAGGCGCAGAAGATGGGGGCTGACTACGAGGCTGAAAGGGTGGAGGCGGCCTGCCTGCCTTCCTTCTTGTCCTGGGGCGGAGTGGGGGTCGGGGACAGGCATCAGCGCCCCTGCACGCTGGCCACAGCCAGAGCACACCGCAAAGATGACCTTAGGTCTCAGCTCCTCCCTGGGCGCCCCAGTGCAGCCTGTCTCAGATGGAAGTTCACCAAGTGAGTCAGAAGGTATGTGTAAAAGGTGCTCCTGACCGCATCTGGAGGGCAGGGGTGAGGGGAGGGGCTGAGGCACCCCTCTGACAAGGCCTGCCCCCACCCCACGCCAGCCTCTGGGGTGCAGCTTTCCGGCCCAGGCCCAGGCGCCCCCCTCAGCTCTCCTGCTTCTCAGGGTTGCTCTAGGGGGCCGGACAGCTTGCTAGCAAACCCCTCCCCACAATGATGGCTCAGACGGAACTCTCTTAATAAAAAAAAATAATTTATTGTCAACAAAGGAGATATATACAACAGGAAAAGAGGTGAACAGGACAGTGAGTGACCAGTTGGCCACCAGTGGGGATGGAGCGGGAAGAGGTAATGGAGGCCTCCTGCTCTGGGGGCCTGCGGGGGGAGGAGAGGCATCCCCCGAGGTAGTGGGGCTCAGTTCACGACCACCTCCTGTGTAAGGCACTGTGCCGAGGGAGAATGGGGGGCCGAGAGGGCGGGAGGAGGTCAGGGGGACAGTAGAGGTCGGGGTCAGCAGAAGGATCGGGTGGGTGTTCTCCACAGGCCCAATGCCCTACCGCTCGACAGCCATCGGCGGCCCCTGGCCCGGCCTCACGCCTCGCCCCGCGTCACGGCAGGTGCTACCCACCCTCCTCCCCTCCATCCTTCTCTGGCACCTGGTTCTACTCTCTCTCTCAGGCGGCCGAGCTGGGGGGCTCTGCGTGATAAGCCCAAGGGGGTCACTGTCTCCTTCCTCCCTCCCTCCCACCCCAGAAAAGCAAGAACCTACAGGCCACTCCCCGCCTCTGGCTGCGCCCCCACAGCGCTGCTGGATTCCGACAGTGAGGCGGGCCAGTCTGGGGCGTCACCTGCACCCACGCCCTTGGCGCCCTGGGGGTGCTTGGACCAGTCTTGCAGGAGGCTGACTGCTGGGGGCTCCTCCAGTCGCACGCGGATGACCTGGAGATCCAGCGTCCCGCGAAGCCCTGGAGGGGGAGCTGGGCAGGGGTGAGGGCAGAGAGCAGTCAGGGTCCCCCAGGCCATCACCTCAGGGATGTTCCTGGAAGGTCTCGGTAAACCACATCCCCTTTCCAGGCCTTCCATTCCACAGCCCTGGACCTGCAGCCAGAAGGGAAGCCCAGGGACAGTGGGAGGCCTCGCTCCTGGCCCACCCGAGGACCAGCGCTGACCACAGGGGCATCATGCCTCCTGGGGCATCAGCTACTAGACTTCTGCAGCCTTCCTCCTGTGTGTATTTCACACACGGATGTTGATGCTGTCCTCTGCTCCCCTCACCTCTTTATCTTCAGCTGACTCTGTTTCACCTAACACTTACTGGGCATCCTAGCCTGATGGGTTCTGCTCTGAGTGGGCAGAGGTGGTGGGATGGAGAACACCCCAAAGGAGAATTCACAGGGCTGTGCCCACAAAAGAGCTCCCAGGTGAATATGCAGAGTGGAGGAGGGAGCACTGCACGGAGAGTCCTGGGGTGAACATCCGGCTCTGCTTTGCAAACCCGATTAGGCTCTGTATCTCCCGAGTCGGTACCGACCACGCAGGGGTCACGTGTCCACATTATCAGCATGGAGAAGCTACTCACAATGGGTAAAATCGGATCTCGAGACGGGAAAGCAGACTGCTGACAGCCCTGTCAGGTACCAACCCTGCCCTGCGCATTGCATAAGCAGGTCCAAAAGTTACATCAAAAAGCAAAACCAGAAAACGAAAACTGGTGACTGCAACTGTTAAGGTGTCTGCATTAAACTTGTGGTTTCTGCCTTTACTGTTTCGAGTCTTAGTGATTTGGCAGAGAAAACAGGTGCAACTTTGGTATACCATTTGCTGGGATGTAACAGGACTCAATGGCTGCCACTGGGTTGTGCAACTGAACAAACTCTGCTTGGTATTCACATGAGCTGGTTTGCCTTCCTGACACACTCTACGCTCGAGGACAGATGGGGCTCACTCATTGGGCTCCTTAATTCAACAATAACTTACTGGGCAACCACACTGCCCAATGCTAGTCTAGCTGCTAGGGGTGCCCCAGGACACGGGGCAGATCAAGTGGCCTTTCTAGAATTTATGTTCCAGCAGTGAGAGCCAATAAACAAGATAATTTAAAAACGCAATGTGATACATACAGATGGAAGCAAAGTGAAAAAGCATAACGGAGTAGGGGACAGGATATCAGGGAGGATCTCACAGAGGTGACCTGGAGCTGACCCGTGAGCAAAGGTGTACAGGAAATGAGGAGTCTGCAGTGTCTAGCTGGGGAACAGCACTCCTGGTGGGGAGAGGACATGCGGATGCCCTGGTGAGCGGGAAAGGTGAGGACCACCAGTCCCACAAGGACTCCGACTTTTCTCTGGAATGTGACAGTGACAGCGCTGGAGGGCTCTGAGCAGAGCAGTGATAGGGTCCCACTTGTGTTTTCAACGGGGGCTCTGGCTGCTGTAGCAGACTGGCCACAGCGGGCGGTGATCAGAAGCCAGGAGACAGGCTGTTAAGGAACCCTGGATGAAGGCAGCAGCAGTACAGATAGTGAGTGAGTGTGTGTGTGTGTCAAACCTGAGCATCTTAGAGGTGGGCTAACAGGATTTGCTGACAGACTGAAGTGGGGTCTGAGAGAGATAGATGACGACTCTGAGGCTTCAGTCCAAGCAAACTGAAGAACGTGGCAGCCAGCTTCCCGGGGAAGTGAAGCCCGGGGAGGGGGGAGTAAAGAGGCTGGGGTAAGGGGAGGAGACTGCGGGTTCCATTCAGAAACGTTGTCAGAAACACTGAGTTTGGGGGATCTTTTATACAACCAACCAGACACATCAACTGTGCGTGAGAGGGTGGAACCGAAGGGACAGGCCCGGGGCGAAGGGGAAGGTGGGACCATGACAAGCTTCGAGCCTGGCATCACCCAGGGTGTGAGTGCAGATCCTGACTCATGGTTGGGTCATTCATTCATTTGCCAAATACACAGACGGCACCTATTGTGGGCTGGGCACTGGGGATATTACTGTGAATGAAACAGGCAAACTTCCATACCCAAGGAAGCATAATACTCTAGAAACAGGAAGTAGAACCACAAAGGATCCAACTCTGAGAGCTGGAAGTGAACATTTGAGAGAGGTGGGGCAGCCTCCTCACCGGGCGGCCCGAGAGGCCAAGGGCAGAATGAGCCTCTGGGAAGGAGGGCGGGACAGGCTCCCGGTTTCTGCCAATCAGGATAGACAGGGACTGAGAACAGACCCCCGGGTCTAACGTCATGGACGTCAGTGGCCATCTTGCCAAAAGACACATAGGTGGTAAGCACGAGGCTGAATCTAGTGGCTTCCAAGACAGACTGGAGATGGTGGAGAAAAGCTCTCTAGCTCTGCTGAAAAGCTAGGGACAAATGTGACAGAGGATATGATGGATGAGGGCTAAGAAGGGAGAAATAACATCTCTGTGTAAGCTGATGGGGAAGACCTGAAGGAAATTTGAACAGCTCGGGGTCCAACAGAGGAGACCTGATCCCTGGCACTCGCAGCAGGCTGGGCGCTGCACGGGCAAAACACACATGGGCTGCCCAAGGCTGAGTTTCCTCTTCCGTAAAATGGGGGCTCAGCACCCCGAGCCCAGAACTGCCCCCACCTGGCCCAGCCCAGCCCAAATCCCTCTGCTCCCCCAGCTTCAGCCCCTTTCTCTTCCTCCACACTTGTGCATGTGTGTGCAAATGTGAGCACCTCCTCTGGGGGGTGGCTGGGACCCATCTCTCGTTTCTCACTAAGGCTCATCTCTAAGCAGAGACTGGAAATGTCACCACCACAGTGACAAGTGAAGGCAGTTGCCATCCACTCATCTGTCAGTAAATCTTTTCCAAGGGCTTTCTTTGTGCATGCCCTGTTCCCGGTACGGAGGATACAGCAGTGAACAAAGCCTGCCACTCATGAAGCTCACACACACGCTCACACACACACACACACACATATTTTTCTCCTTGGTCCAGTCTCTCTCACACACACACACACATCCATCTTCTCTTTGGTCCAGTCTCTCTCTTACTCNAGGGATTGAACCCAGGTCTCCTGCACTGACAGGCAGATTCTCTACCACTGAGCCACTGGGAAAGCCCAGATACATATATACATATAGCTAAAACAAAATTCTACTCTTGGTCCAATCACTCACACTCACACACACACACACTCTTCTCCTTGGTCCAGTCACACACACACACAGACACACACACAGACACACACTCTTCTCCTTGGTCCAGTCACACTCACTCACTCACTCACACACACACACACACACACACACACACCCGTCTTCTCTTTGGTCCAGTCTCTCACTTACACACTTTTTTCTCCTTGGTTCAGTCACACACACACACACACACACACATTCTTCTCCTGGGTACACACACACATACTCTTCTTGGTCCAGTCACATACACACACATGCACTTTCTTCTCCTTGGTCCAGTCTCTCTCTCACACACACACCCCTCCCGTCTTCTCTTTGGTCCAGTCTCTCACTTACACACTTTTTTCTCCTTGGTCCAGTCACACACACACACACACACACACACACACTTTTCTCCTTGGCTCAGTCACGCACACACACTTTCTTCTCCTTGGTCCAGTCTTTCTCACACACACCCCTCACCCCAATCCCCTGTCTTCTCTTTGGTCCAGTCTCTCACTTACACTTTTTTCTCCTTGGTCTAGTCACACACACACACACATTCTTTTCCTTGGTCTAATCACACACACTCACCGTCTTCTCCTTGGTCCAGTCTCACACACACACACATACTTTCTTTTCCTTGGTCCAGTCACACTCACACACACACTCTGTTTTCCAGTCTCATACACACACACTTTCTTCTCCTTGGTTCAGTCACACTCACACACACACACACCTTCTTCTCCTTGGTCCAGTCTCTCTTTCTCTCACACGCACACACACACACACACACTTTCTTCTCCTTGGTCTAGTCAGGAACACACTGGTTCCAGCTGAGGTATCCTAAGCCAGGTCTCAAGGTCTTATTCTAATTAAACACCAGCAAGGATTTTCTCCACTACTTGCAAGTGGGCCCTCGGGGCTCACTGCCTCTCCTGGCCTGGACACCCTCATCCTGTAAGGCCCTAGAATGTCCAGCAAGTCTTCCTTGATGGCTTCACACACATGTCCATCAGCTGACCACAGTGACTTCCTGCCCACTCCCAACTTCTAAATCCTTGATTTTTAATTTTCTTTTTTAAAGTGTAGGATCTCTAGTCCAATAAGACCTTTGGAGAACTTCAAAAAATTAAACAGCTCAAAGTAGAACATTCTGGTTGAAACCTCAAAGGTTTCTGAGACATCTGAGCTTTGGGTTCTTAAAACCCAAAACCAGTCTGCAGTCACTGGTCTGGAGGACCATCGCGGGCACCCTGCTGGTCTGTATTTGCTGGCGTGGGCCCCTCAGAGACCACTTGTGTCATTTCTCAGGGTGCTTCCGGGGTCGGGCTGCAGGCACACGCACTGCTGGGTCACTTACCATCTCCTGCGGTTTCTGGACTGTCCCCAACCTTTACAGGTCCCTCCTGCTACCAGGACATGGCTCAGCACCTCCCTCCCTTTCAAATCATTCAGACGGCTGAACCCCGAAGTCTCAGGCTCTGCCCCACTCACCCTAAACGAAACTGAGACCTCAACGATGCTCTTCTCAGCTACTGGTCACTCCAGACAGGTGGAGTTTGGGCACAGGAAACCCCAAGGCTCGAAATGAAGCCCCCACCTTCTAGAATGAAACCAGAAGACCCACCACCCAGTGGGAGAGGTCAGCTATGTACAGCAGGGGTCCGCTGACAACACAAAGGGGACCAGAAAAAACACGAGTCGGGGCAGAGCGGGGTCCTGGGGAGGCAGGACGCAGTGACTCAAGCTGAGACCTGAGACAGTTAAAACCCCACCGGGGTGAGGCCTGCCTTTACTGGAGACAGCAGAGCCCCTTTGGGTAAAAAATAAACAGAGGGGAGTGTACAGGCACCTATGTGCACACAGAGCTTTGTGAGAGGTTAGACGGACATAAACCAAATTTTTGACAGTGGTTACCACTGGGTGACACGGGCTGAAGGGAAGTGAAGCTTTTTCTTTAAGCAAAAAGCACACCTCCTTTTTGGGAGCCCTGCTCTGGGGAGCCTCCAGCACCCTGTGTGCCATCTTTCTCGGGGCGTCAACTCCAAGTGCCCATTTCAGGCAGGCCGGGATGCGGTACCCTGCATGTCACAGTCACTCCTTCAAGAACCATTTTCTGCACCTGAGACGCTGAGAGCAGGGCCTGGCCCGGCGAGACGGGGAGAGAGAGGAGCCAGGCGCCCCGCTGGAACACAGCCCAGTCTCATCTCAGCTCTGCTACTGCCACGTTCGGTGACTGTGCTAGCCAGAGTACCAGTTCCTCAGAGACGTCCAGGTCCTAATCCCCAGGGCTGTGAGTATCGTTCGTTCACGGTGGGGGAGAATCAAGGCTATAGGAGGAACTGACGTTGCTAATCAACCAACTTTAAAATTCAATGGAGTCTTGGATGACCTAGGCGGGCTCAGTGTAACCACCAAGGTTCTTAAAGGTGAAAGAGGAGGTCGAAGACCCAGAACCCAAGATGGTAGCCTAAGAAAGCCTGGCCACTGCTGGCTCTGAAGACGGAAAGCCAGCACAGTTGAGGAATACAAGCAGCCGCGAGAGGCTGCAGGAGGCAAGACTCCCTCTTTAGGAGCCAGAAGGGAGATGGCCCTGCCGACACCCAGCCTGTAGCCCGCCGACACCTCCCGTACCAGGCTTCTGGCCTCTGAACTAAAAGGCAGTGTATCTGCTGTTGTCAGCCACTGAGTTTGTGGTAATCTGTTACAGCAGCCACAGGAAGGGAACTCACAGACATGGAAAAGGAACCACCTCTCGGAGACTCAGCCTGTCCATTCGGAAAAAGACACTTTTATAAGCACCAAATGAGCTGCATATAAAAGTTTCTTAAAATCAGAGAACATGATATGAACCCAAGTGCCCACTGCTATTACCAGACACACCCTGAGCTGAGGGTCTGTGCTGTGTTGACCCCCGTCTCCTGTTATCAGTCCCGTTTAGGCCCCTGGTGGGCACCTCAGGCCCCAGCTGGAATCAACCCTGAGTGCAGTGATGTCGGGCTTTGGGGAACACTGGCCTAACTCAACCTAACGACCAGGATGCTCCCAAGGAGAGTGCCGAAACCTCAGCTCTCGGGCCGGCTGCTGTATTCAAATCCACCGCCCGGGGACTAGAGCACCGGTCACCTCTGCCTGGGGCTCCACCCTGGGGATGTGGCCTTCCCAACCCTGCACACCTGCCACCCCCGGCTCAGGTGCTCACCTGGGGAGGGGCTTTCCGGCTGGAGACGACCTCCTTCGGCCCCTCTCCCCTCTTTGGGCAAGTCTCTGCGGTTTGAGGCCCTGAGCTGGGTGTGGGAGAAGAGCTGGAGGGCGAAGCCGGCCGGGAAGCTGCCGTCCGTGAAGTGTCGGACCTCGGCCGGAGCAGCGAAGGTCTCCATGGGCGAGTCCGGCGAGGGCGGGTCTGAAGGAAGGAAGTTATCAAACTGTGAGGCCACACTCCCAAGGCCCGCCTGGGCCTCGGCTGAGGTGCATATGAGTCCTGCACCTCCCATCCCAACCCCTCCAGCCCCAGCTTTCCCCCTGGAGCCCACACCTTCCTCCTCGTCACCTGGGTCAGGGTCTGGGTCTAGGTCCAAGGTTTTGGTCATAGGTCTGCCTCTTTTCTTCCTGACCGGCTCCTCCCCAGAGGGCTCCTTGCATCTCTGACCACGTGGCTTCTTGCTTACTGGCTCTGGGACAGGGGCCGCTGCAAAAGATAAGACCTTTTTAAGAGGCCTGACTCCCGCAACTTCAGGGCTGCAGGATACCTGCCGAGCAGCCTGTCTCCACCCAGCTTGGGGGGCTCATGATACCCTCACCCCAACTCAGCCTCGCTGGCTTCGGGATAACTGACCAGGAAGTTCCAGAGGGCGAAGTCCCCTGGGCCGGGTCCTCCTGGGGAGGGATGGGTTGTCCTCGGAGTCAAGGAGAACGACAATCTCTGCTGGCATCCTGGCAGGGTCCGGGTCGGAGTCCTGGCCTGAGTCTGAAGTGGGCAGATGCCAGTGATCAGCCACAAGCTCTGACTCTCCCCTCCGCCCCCACTCCTGCCCCCACTACCTGAGTGGTGTGGGGACGGCTGCTCCGCTCCAAAGTCTTGCACAAGGGCCGCCCCCTCGCTCCAGGCCTCCAGGATGTTGCTCTTCTCGGAAGGGCTCAGGTCCAGGGTGTGAGGATGCTGCTCCAGGATGTGGGCGCGTGCCGTGTCTGCCGAGGGGGCCTGGATCTCGGCCCCACACACCATGCACAGCGCCCGCCCGCTGCCTCCCGGGCTGTTCCCCACCAGAAACTCCTGCTCCCATGACACCTGCTGCTTGGGCTCCTCAGAGCCATCGCTGCCTGTCTCCAGCAGGCTGGGCCTGGGAGGTGGGATCTTTTCCTGCTGGGCCACTAAGGAGGAGAGGAGGGGGAAGGTGTTATCAGTAGAGGTGCCCACACCAGCAAGAGAGATCAAGGTTCCCCAATCTTGGCGGTGTGTGCAGGGAAGGACCTTTCCCACCTAGAGTCTCTTTTCTGCCCCCTCTGGAGCCCACAAGGCACTAGCCACGATAAAAGCAGCAGATATGCCACCACATCCCGCTAGCCCAATCTAGTCTCTGACCACAGGTCCAACAGGTTTTTCCACAGACTGCATTCCAGCATGGCTCGGGTCTGGGCACCCCTGTTCAGACCACCCATCAGTCTGGCCAACTCCTCTACTTCTTTCATGGCCCTACTCAAATCCTCGGCCCTGTGAAGCCTTTCCGACCACCCACCCCCAGCCGCTGACTGTATCCACATCTGATTTCTGACAGTGCTCACTTCCTCAAGGACAAGAACAGCAAACTTTGTCATCTTAATCTCCTGCAGGGCCTGGTATGCAAAGGAGGAGATGCTCGATGAGCCTTGGGTCAGCGAAGGGCATTCAGGCCTGGTCCTCCACTCGTTGGGGCCCTATCAAGAGGCCTCTCCCCCAAAGCCTTTGCAGCAGTGATCTTATCTATCCCCAAGGGCGGACTCAGCACCTGCTCCCTGTGCACATGGGACCATAACAGGGTGGGAACTGTTCTCAGCTTCGCAAAGGATTGCGAAGGATGCAGGCTCAGATCCTCGTGAGCCTGGCAGCTCAGAGCTTTTAATCCCTTGTGGGCGCACCTTTCTCTCACCTGAGAGGATGGGGCAATATACAAACATGGGAGGTCCTAAAACCTGGGGACTTCCTGGAAGAGGTGGCATTTGAAACAGGTCTGAGAACTGGCTTGGTCCCAGAAGGTTTAGCTCCAAGGCTGGGCGGTACCTCTCCCCCAGGTGACGGTGGCTGCAGTTCTTTCCCATCGCTCCTCCAAAATAGCTTTGTCAAGGTCACCAATGCTACACCCAGCGGTCAGCGCTTCAACTTCATCCCCTGGCAGATCACTGCTTCCATCTTGATTTTTGTCACCTGGTTTCCAGGGTACCACCTTCTGTTGGTTCTTTTCTTACTTCACGGGGGCTCTTTCTCAGGCACCCTTGCCAGTTCCTTCTCTAGGAGAGAACCGTCTTCTCACCAAGGCCTGCCTGCCATTCCTGAGAAAGCGGCCATCAGCCCCACCTGAGCGTCCTGTTCCCCTCACTTCATCTCCTCCAGAGCACACAACGCTGCCTGACAACGTATGTGCTTTCCTCGTTCCCTGTGTCTCCTCACACCTCAGGTCCATGACAGCATGAATTTTTTGATCCTTCACACCTGTATCTCCAGCAACTGGCCCAGTGCCTGGCATGCTGTGGCATTCAGCAATGTCTGGTAAGGATCGACTCAGTCTNTGTCTCCTCACACCTCAGGTCCATGACAGCATGAATTTTTTGATCCTTCACACCTGTATCTCCAGCAACTGGCCCAGTGCCTGGCATGCTGTGGCATTCAGCAATGTCTGGTAAGGATCGACTCAGTCTCTAAGCTGGAACCACTGGAACATTCCATGACTCAAGTCCTAGGACCCCTTCTCTGTCCACCTCCTTCCTCTGGTGGTCTTGCCACAAAGCCTGCCTGCTGACAACTCCCATGTCTACACCTCTAGCCAGACACTCTCAGGAAATTTAGATTCACGTGTCTTATTTCTCATCGGACCTCTGTCCTTCAATGTGCTTCTCAAACTTGTCTTGTTCAAACTGTAACCTCCTACAGGCCTGCCCCTCAGTCTTCCTGTCTCAGCAAATGGGGAGTCCATCCTTCTAGTCACTCAAACCAAAAACCTTGAATTTGTGTTTTTCTTACCCCCGTGCACCAAACCTTTCAAGAAACTTGTTTCAGGATCTTCGCAATTGCTGTTCTGCCTAAAATGCCTTACCTCCAATTATCTACAGGGTCCCCTTCCTCACTTCTTTTGGTCTATGTTCAAAATTCACCTTATTAAGAAGGCTTTCCTGACTACTTGATACTCCAAATAAACCACTCACTCTTCTTAACTCAGTGTTCTCTGAACTACTCCTCACCATCTGACAAGCTATACATTTATTTATATTCATCTATCTCTGGTCATTAGTATAAACACACAAGTTCCAGAACAGGGTTTCGACTTTGTTTACCCTAATTAGCATGCCCAGCCTAAAACAGTGCTTGACATGTAAGTGTGCATGCTCAGTCGTGTCTGACCCTTTGTGACCCCATGGACTGCAGCTTGCCAGGCTCCTCTGTCCATGGGATTTCCCAGGCAAGAATACTGGAGTGGGTTGCCAATTCCTGCTCCAGGGGATCTTCCCAATCCAATGATCAGACCCACGTCTCACATCTCCTTCACTGGCAAGCGGGTTCTTCACCACTGCACCACCTGGGAAGCCCTGACATATAAGAGGTGCCCCCAAATACCTGTTGCATGAATCCACTTCTCTGGGGAAGAAGGATGCTCTCGCAGTTGTTGAGATGGTTAACTGAGGCAGTGTGGCATTGAGCACTCAATAAATGCTAGCAAAGGTAGGGAGAGAACCTCTTTCGGGTGGAAAATGTTTTATTTCCCTCATTTTAAGCCTTCCAAAAAGGAAGAGAGGCGGTGCAGGGAGATGTCATTATGTTCTGTTGAAGCTAAATGAACGGCCTAGCTCTCAAGCTTTTTGGGTATTGTCCTCAGTAACAGAGGAGGTATCCAGGAATGCAAAGATCTGCATTTTCATGCATAGTATGTCTTCAACGAAGGTGGCCCTTTGTTTTCTTAGGGCTCTCAACATCCTGAGGGCTGGAAAAATCGGTGGAGGAGGAAGGGAAAGTGAGTGCTTACATATTGCTCTTCACATCTCCTCTCGAGGCCCGTCTCCCTCTAGAGTAGTCGGGGGCTCCTGTAGTACATGTCTTTTCCAAAACTGGGTGCCGTGAGCAATCCTTTTCACCCCTCTAGCGCCAGAACCTGACACCTGTGGCTTATGCGTGTACCAGGCCTGGGAACGATGGCGGGGAAGCGCAGGAAAGCTTTAGGCTTGGAGCGCCCTGAAAATCCACCTCTCGGCGGGCTACACCGGCGCCTGCCTCCACGCACCGAGTCGGTCCGAACCCCGAGGGGAAGGGCCCCTGCCTCCGGCCTGGAGGCCTTGACGCCCCTCGGCCTTGAACACAGCCTGGCCCCTGGGCCTGCGTCTGTCTCCCCGGGCGGGGGACCCGCCAGCGTCACCTCGA
>SJYV01009586.1:0-35715 GCA_006410875.1 Neotragus pygmaeus | reverse complement strand
GTCATAGCAAAGACCCTCTTCCAACAACACAAGAGAAGACTCTACACATGGACATCACCAGATGGTCAATACCAAAATCAAGTTGATAATATTATTTTCAGCCAAAGATGGAGAAGCACTATAGAGTCAGCAAAAACAAGACCGGGAGCTGACTGTGGCTCAGATCATGGTCTCCTTATTGCCAAATTCAGACTTAAATTGAAGAAAGTAGGGAAACCACTAGACCTTTCAANAAGTTGATAATATTATTTTCAGCCAAAGATGGAGAAGCACTATAGAGTCAGCAAAAACAAGACCGGGAGCTGACTGTGGCTCAGATCATGGTCTCCTTATTGCCAAATTCAGACTTAAATTGAAGAAAGTAGGGAAACCACTAGACCTTTCAAGTATGACCCTTACGATTATGCAGTAGAAGTGAGAAATAGATTCAAGGGATTAGATCTGATAGACAGAGTACCTGAAGAACTATGGATGGAGGTTTGTGACATTGTACAGGAGGCAGGGCTGGTCAATGGAAGGGTTGAAAAGCCAGGTACCAAAGTTTAGATTCAGAGATAAAAAGAAAGAGGGAGATTAATCCCATGATGTTCCTGCTCAAGAACAATTCTATATTGCTCATCCTATTAGCTCCAAAGAAGGCTTCAAGTGTTTCGGTTTGGCAGAATGGACGTTATGCATTTATGTGGGTGTGACAGAACAAAACTGAAGTGAGAGTGAAAGTCGCTCAGTCGTGCTGACTCTTTGTGACCCCATGGACCATACAGTCCATGGAATTCTCCAGGCCAGAATACTGGACTGGGTGGCCTTTCCCTTCTCCAGGGGATCTTCCCAACCCAAAGATCAGACCCAGGTCTCCCACATTCCAGACAGGTTCTGTACCAGCTGAGCCACCAGGGAAGCCCAAGAATACTGGAGTGGGGAGCCTATCGGTTCTCCAGCGGATCTTCCTGACCCAGGAATCAAACAAGGGTCTCCTGCATTGCAGGCGGATTCTTTACCAACTGAGCTATGAGGGAAGCCCTGACAGAACAAAACTAGACTGTGATCCTCTGTGCATCAGCTGGGCCACCGATGGGTAGGGCTTGTGAAACATGTCCTCATTCAGCCTTGCCTTCCAAGCATCTGCCTAGAAGACAAGCAAGGCTGGAAGTATGTTTGAGATTTAATATGTTGATCTGTTTAAGAACTGAAACCATGACATGTGAAGCTCCCTGAAAAATAGATTGCAGAGGAGGCAGAAGAGAAATACCGGTAGAAGAGGGAACATGGGCAACCCAAGGCTGTGGATGTTAGTTGACCTGCACAATGTCAGACTTCCCTGTCAGCTACTTCAAAGTAGGGGTAGAAGATGAGGACCGGTACAAAGCCAGGAAATTGAATAATGAGTTGAAAATCATAAAAGAGAGGAGATGAAGCTTGGCTTCTTCCCTTACCTCATTAGTGCACCAGGTAAGGAAACGGACAGGTTTCCTGGTTTGTGTGATGCTCCACACTGTTCACTATTCTCCTGGGGCACTGCTCTTGCTGCTGTTTAGTTGCTAAGCCATGTCCCACTCTTTGTGACCTTCAGACTACAGCCTGCCAGGCTCCTCTGTCCATGGGATTTCCAAGGCAAGCATACTGGAGTGGGTTGCCATTTCCTTCTCCAGAGGATCTTCCTGACCTAGGGATTGAACCTGCACCTCCTGCTTGGCAGGCTGAAGGTGAATTCTTTACCATTGAGCCGCCTGGGTTTTAAATTGGCTCTGATGATGCTGGCGGTGGTGGTGAACAGGCACTTTTGAGAAGTTTAGCAATAAAAAGAAATCAGGAAAGGGTAGCAGATTTTTTCAAAGATCTTTTAAGATGAAAGGATTTAACAGAATGTCCAACTCATGGTATCATATATGTTTAATTCTTCCCGTATAAATTCCTTGATTATGTTATCAAGATCTTCATATCAGTCCAGACCCCACCAGAAAAGCAGAAACCATCATGACTACTTGAAACTGGGGGGTTTAATGCATGTAACTTATGTAGTTGATAGAAAAAGTTGAAAAGCCAAATAGAGGACAGTGGGACAACTTAGAAATTAGCAACAGCAGGAAGCCACTTCTTTGCCAAGTCTGTGATTTGGAGGGTCAAAGAGAAGAGGCTGCTTTACTGGACATCAGAGACCAGTTTGACCTGCAGAAACTGGTAGAGGTGGGTCTGTGGGAAAGTTTGACAAAGAAGAGATGCAACTGCTGCCATAGCATCCCCAGAATGGGGGTGGGAGGAACCTCTAGCATTTCAATTTCTCCCACTCCAGTCTCCCTCTAGCACCTCCCATGACCGAGTCCAGTGGGACATTCACTGATGGGGAGCCTGGGAAATTCATCCAGGAGGGGTCAGGCCCCAGGACACAGAACAAAGCAGGGGACTGGCCAGGGGCAGGGCCACCTGAGGGCAAACACATCCCAGTCCTGACCTGTGCTCATGTAACATCTGGCCCGTTGTGGGGATGCTCTCTTCCTTACCAAGGAGCCGAGGCTCATCTGAGGGTGAGGTCATTTCTGTGAGATACAATTAGACTCATTCTTCAGCCTTAATTCCAGAAGAATCAAGGTGCCTATTGGTGCCTCTCGGGTGGGCACATGGTTTCTCCCAGATGGAGGGAGGCCAGCTGAGAGGCAGAGAGTGAAGGGTCAGGGAGAGGATCCCAGGAGCACTTCCCTCCCACTTTAGAAGCTGTGAGAAACATACTGCGGTGGGGAGCAGAGTGGGGCAAAGCTGGGCATGCTGGAGCTGAGTTGTGATAGGAATAGAGACCTCTACCTTGTAAGCCAGAAGGTTTATATGTGTTCCATACTTCCTTGCCAGAAGCCAGCATGAGGAATCCCGCCCGTGACAAGGTCATGAAGAAGGAAGCCTGACAAAACACAAGGACATGATCGGGCTTCAAGGGTTCCCCCTGGAAGTTCCTGAGCATGTACCCCCAAAACCAAAAATCTGCTCGCCTTTGTACTCTGCTTTTCCACTCTCTGACACACTCTGGAAAAAGTCAAATCAGGGCTTTAGTCTTCTGCATTTGAAAGGGATGTTTCAGTTAAACCCCTCTGATAGTTCTCTAGCTTGCCTAACAGGTTCCTCGGACCTCTTACAGCTTGTGAATTGCTTACAGCCCCCCAACCACGAGAGGCACAAAGCTTAAAAGCATCTTAAAGATACAAAGTCTTCTCTAGAGAGTTAAAAATCATATTGGCGATGGGTTTTCACTGTTGACTCAATGATTGCTGTCAGGCCTCCATATTCTTTATCTTTTAGGCACCTGGGAGGATGTTAATCAATGTAAATGGGATATGGAAAAAGATATATAGTAGTTTTGATGTTAGCAACACTAGACTTTTGAGTTAATTACTTTTCTTTTGTTATAAATCACTGTACTCCTTTTACTTGTTATAAATTGCTGTATCTTTGCTATATAAGAATGTAACTTTATTTAGTGCTTTCTGAGAGTGGCACCAGACTTTAGGAAGATCAACACAAATAAGTCTTCTGGTTGACAAACCCTTATCAGAAAAAAGGCTGTAAAATGTTAATTGGCCTTTTTGGCCGGAAGATGATGTAAATTACCTAAGACTTGTGTATACAACTAGGTATGCAGAGAGAAAAGCCCGTTTTATAAGAGTCTGGGCTGCTAACGCTGCATAACTTTGTATTACCCATTGATCACTATGTACAATCAAAAAGGTATAAAAGGCCTTTCTAGACAGTAGGGGCCGGGGTCAGTTGCTGGACTGGTTTCCCCCGTGTCTTCTCTTTACTCTAATTTCAGGCTGAATTCCCATCTGGGGCGTGGAGGCTCACCAAGTCTACTTACTTGTCCTGGCTTCTAAGATCCATAAGAGAGAGAGCCCAAGGCGGGGCACTCTCCAATATTCAAAGGGACGCTGGTGGCCCAATGTAGATGGTGTAAGTTCCTTGTCTGGAACTTAATTGGTTTCCCATGTAAACCAAGTTATTCAGCCTCTTTTCTCCACTTAATTTTCCTACTACACTATTTCTTCCTAATCTAATCTTATATTTCTATATTAATAAATAAATAAGTTTTTCCTCTCCTATCTATCTCCCCTTCGAATCACCCTGGATCCACTGGGGCTGGACCCCAGCACTTTCTCTTTGGTTTTCTTTCTGTGTTTTGATAAACTAAGAAAGACATTTGAAACCCCTACATGTGATGGTGGTGTTGAGGAGATGGGTGTGGTGGGTGGAGTTTTGTTCAAGCTTGTGCCACAGCTTTAGAGGGTGGTGGATTCCTGGGGCTGGTGGTCATGGGAGCCGAAGTCCAGGGGGAAGTAAAATCCAGAACAGAAGCTCCAGGCAGAGGGAGGCAGTTGGCTGTGTGCCTGACTATATAACCCTGTGAGCTGGTTGGAGAGTATTTTCAACTCAATGGACAGGAATTTAAGCAAATTCCAGGAGGTAGTGAAGGACAGGGAAACCTAGTGTGTTGCCGTCCATGGGGTCACAAAGAGGTGGACTTGATTTAGCAAATGAACAATAACAAAGCTTAGTGATTTGGAGGTTTTTGTTTTTTTTTGTTTTGGCCACACCTCCAACTTCCCCAAACAAAGATAGAACCTGTGCTCTATGCAGTGGAAGTGTAAAGTCTTAATCATTGGACTGTCAGAGAAGTTCTATTTGGAGTTTTTTTAATAGCTAAGAGTTATTGAGCACTGTCTAATTCTATGCCCTTTTATATACACTGCCTGTATCAATTAATTTAACCCCAATAACAACCTTATGAGGCAGATTAAAGATGAGGAAATCAAGGCTTAAAGGTTAAGTAACTTGCCCTGGGTAAACTGTGGAGCCAGGACTGAATTTTAGGCAGGCTGTTTCCAGATTCTGCATGTTTAACCACTTTGAGAAAATCTGAGAACGTTGAAAAACAAGAGAAGATGTCTCTGGGAAAAGAGGGAAGATTCTGGAAAAGATAAGATGGGGGAAGGAGCTCTTAGAAGAAGATGGGAAGGGCTGGAGAGGAGAGGACAAGTAAGTGGTTCTATGAGAAAGTCTACGCTGCCCTGAGATTACATCAGCCCAGCTGGAACACTGTTGTAGTTTGTCTGACGATTCTAATCGCTGGATTCCCTATGGATCTGTGGTCTGTTGTGTCTGTTGGTTCTTATTCAGGGCCTTGTCTCCTCATGTTTCTGGCACTCACTGAGAGGTGGAGTTGTACTTTAAAAAATAATTTATGGAAATATTTTTAAGTCTAGGCTTGCGTTAATTATCCTCAAAAAAAGACTTTGGTTTATTTCTGGGAAATGCTGGCAATCTGGGATCAGCTTACTTCAAGTTCAAGGCCTGAGGTTTTTCTGAACCACCAGGTAATGATAAGCCATGCTTGGTATAAGCTGGTTTATTTCTGATTTACTCTTTCTCTTGTGGTTATGGGAGAGGTCTTTGGGGTCTTAGGCCATAGCAAAGGATTACTGACCACGGAAGAAGTGTTATTAGAAATAATGAGAAAGCAGTGAATGGATTGCTGTACATTTATCATGAGTTGGTTCTGCATTTCCTCTCAGACCTCTGCTTTCTCTTTCCTATCAACTCTTGTTGATTGTTGATTCTGGGGTGTGGACTGAGGCAGGTGACGTGGGGAAAGGTCAGGGTGGGGTCACAATCAGTAGACTAGACAGAGAACTATAGAAATGGTGGAGGGTAAATTCAATGCTGAACTTTTAGAAATACCCTGAACAATCTAAACTCACTCTCTGATTCAGAGAGTCAGCATGAGTCATGAGGGTGCCGTGGGCTGTGACATCTCCCACATCATGAAGAGACAATGAGGTGGGGAGAGGAGTTTAGGCGGTCCTTGCGCAAGCACAAAAGGGCCCAGGTCAGTGGGCTCCCTGACCTTGCTTTTCCCACCAGACCTTCTCTTGGCTGTGAATGGGGCTCCCAGGAACTGAGGGGGGCAGACTAAGTGCTGTGACTCAAAATTGGAAGGGGCGGGGATGGTCAGGGTCTGGGATTTGATTTTATCCTGGTTTTAAGCTAGTAAGTTAGCTTTAAAGAGCTAATTTGGGTAAAGAAAATATGGGGTGTATACACACACACACACATATACACACACAATGGAATATTACTCAGCTATAAAAGTAATAGCTTACACACACACACACACACACACACAATGGAATGTTACTCAGCTGTAAAAAAGAAAAAAATGCCATTTGTAGCAATACGGATGGATCTAATGGCACCCCACTCCAGTGTTCTTGCCTGGAGAATCCCAGGGACCGGGGAGCCTGATGGGCTGCCGTCTATGGGGTCGCAGAGTCGGACACGATGGAAGCAACTTAGCAGCAGCACACATTATCATAATAAATGAAGTAAGTCAGAAAAAGACAAATACCATACAATATCACTTACATGTGGAATCTAAAAAATCACACAAATGAACTTATTGACAAAATAGAAACAGATTCACAGACATAGAAAACAAACTTGTGATCACCAAAGGGAGAAGATGGGGGAGTTGGGGATTGACACATACAGACACACTACCATATATAAAGCAGATAAACAAAGACCTACTGTAACAAAGACCTCCCTGTACTATAGGGAACTCTACTCAGTATTCCATAATAACCTATATGGGAAAAGAATCGGAAGAAAGAATCAATATATGTATATATATAACTGAATCACTTTGTTGTACACCTGAAACTAATGTAACTTTGTAAATCAACTTTACTTCAATATAAAATAATTGGCAGAGGGGAGATGGTCATGATCTGTGATTTGATTTTATCCTATTTTAAGCTAACAAATTAGCCTAAGTATTTCATGAATGCTAGTGGAAGACATTGACTTGTGTTTCACAGAGATGGGACTTTACTACCCATGGCATAGCATGGCCACTACCACATTGGCATGGACTCTTCTTGCCACTGGCAAGTCCCTTGAGGGTAACAGAGGGGCCTGGGATGGCCATCTGCATGGGCAGTGAGTGGTGCAACAGAAGATAACCCTGAACTTGGGAAACCTGCTGTTTAAGAACCAGCAGTGAACAGCCTCCCCTTTGCCCCAGGGGGACACTTGATCTCATTCCTCAAGGTTGCCCTTAGCAAACAACCCTGAGAAATGAACTGGGAAAATCGTGGCCCTGCTTCATTCACATGCCAGCAAAAATGCCCAAGGGCCTTTCAGATTTCATGGTAAATTCGTTTTCAGACAGAGGTGCTATAGGGGGATAACTTAAAATGTGCATAAACTTAAAAAATTCTTACTTTCCATTTGCAGTCTCTAAACTTGGTGGTGAAAGCCCCAGTTGTTAGGGTTCTGCTACGTGTGGGATCCCATCTGTCCAATCAGCATAGCCTCCTTCACTGTTCCCTCTTGAAGTCTGCTGCCTCATTTCAACACTGTGCATGTTTTCAATCATGTTCTTTGCATGCTCTGCTGATTTTGAAAGCAGTGTGCACAGTGGCATGTTTGCTGATCTTGGCATTAAGAAAGCTGGGTTTAGGTCCAAGCTCTACCATTTGCCAAACAGGAGACCAACATGGCTGTCAGGCAATTCAAAGTTGGGGTAACATAATACTTTTCCTTTGTTTAGTGAAGTACACTTCAAGATGTTCATTTTGAAAGTCTAACTTCTCCTCCCAAAACGAGTTCCACTGCATTCTTTATCTCACCTAGGGACACCATCTATCTGTCCAGTTTCTTATCTTCCATGCCTCTGCCTCAGGCTTGCAAGCTTTACTTTTTAAGTAGCGTTGTTCTTTTCATCCTCTATTCTCTCTTCTCGCTGACACTGTTCATCTTGATCATGTTTCACCTAGAATCATTCAATAGTTCCCGCAGGAGCTTCTGGTCTCAGGTTCACTATCCTTCAATAGAACCATCTTACTACTTACTGCCTGGTCTTTTCATTTCGCTAATTTCAAATACCTCTCATCCTTGTCCAGTCAAATCCCCTTACAGCGTGCTTTTTCCTCAAGTCCTTCTGTACCTTACATTGTATTATTGTTACTTACTTACTTGTATTTCTTAGCTCCCAGCATGGTGTTTTAAATCACTGAGACTTTGAGGTTCTTCCTACCTGGAATGACAATCCTCTCTCTCTAAGCCCCAGTCCTTTAAAAACTTAGGTCTTCTAATAGCCAGTGACATGATACAAGGAAAGGAAATTAGGAGTATAAAACAACTGGAACTGATATTATAACCCAGGAAAACTCAAAACAATCAATAGAAAAATTACTATAAGCAACAAGAGAATTCAGTAAGGTAGCTTGATCAAAATAGTACCCAGAAACATCCATCAAATTGGATCCATCAAGTTGGAATGTTTCAATGTATTAGGGCACATCCATATAGTGTGATGTGATGGTGCAGTAAAAGGACAAGGGCATTTCCCATATCCTGACATGGAAATATTTCTAAGATATGTTGTTTAAAGAAGTTGCTTTACAATGTATATAATACGCCACCTCTGTAAAGAAGAAGGAGGGATAAATATATTTGTGCAAGGAAACTGTGTATGCAGGTCAAGAAGCAACAGTTAGAACTGGACAGATCCACTCACAGTCTGGAACAAGAGACTGGTTCTAAATTGGGAGAGGTGTACATCAAAGCTATGTATTGTCACCCTGCTTATTTAACTTATATGCAGAATGCCAGGCTGGATGAAGCACAAGCTGGAATCAAGATTGCCAGGAGAAATACCAATAGCTTCAGATATGCAGATGACACCACCCTTATGGCAGAAAGTGAAGAAAAACTAAAGAGCATCTTGACCAAAGTGAAAGAGGAGAGTGAAAAAACTGGCTAAAATTCAACATTCAGAAAACTAAGATCATGGCATCTGATCCCATAACTTCATGCCAAAGAGATGGAGAAACAGTGGAAACAGTGATAGCCTTTATTTTTTGGAATCCAAAATCACTGCAGATGGTGACTGCAGCCATGAAATTAAAAGACACTTACTCCTTGGAAGAAAAGCTATGACCAACCTAGACAGCATATTAAAAAGCNCTTCAGAATGGACTGGTTGGATCTCCTTGCAGTCCAAGGGACTCTCAAGAGTCTTCTCCAACACCACAGTTCAAAAGCATCAATTCTTCGGTGCTCAGCCTTCTTCACAGTCCAACTCTCACACCTATACATGACCACAGGAAAAACCATAGCCTTGACTAGATGGACCTTAGTCGGCAAAGTAATGTCTTTGCTTTTGAATATACTATCTAGGTTGGTAATAACTTTTCTTCCAAGGAGTAAGCGTCTTCTAATTTCATGGCTGCAGTCACCATCTGCAGTGATTTTGGAGCCCAAAAATATAAAGTCTGACACTGTTTCCACTGTTTCCCCATCTATTTCCCATGAAGTGATGGGGTCATAGACTTTTTAATTATGGCCATTCTGACCAATGTGAGAATGTAGTTTTGATTTGCATTTCTCTAATAATTAACAATGTTGAACACCTTTTCATGTCTCTGGTGGCCATCTATATCTTCTTTGAAGAAATGTCTGTTTTAGTTCTTCCCATTTTTTGATTGGATTGTTTGATTTTCTGTTGTTCATTTATATGAGCTATTTGTATATTTTGTAAATTAAGCCCTTGTCAGCCATATCATTTGTAAGTATTTTCTCCTAGTCTGCAGGTTGTCTTTTTGTTTTGTTATGGACAGAAAATGTTTTTCCTATGTTCTCTTCTAAAAGTCTTATGGTGTCATGTCTTATATTTAAGTCTTTGAGCCATTTTGATTTTATTCTTGTGTGTGATGTGACAATGTGTTCTTACTTCATTGAGGCTGTCAGACTTCCCCAACACCACTTGCTGAAGAGACTTTCCCATTGCCCCCTTTGTCAAAGATAAGTTAATCAGAGGTGTGGGTTTATTTCTGAGCTCTCCATTCTGTTCCATTGATCCATCTGTTTTTGTGCCAGTACCACAACTGTTTTGATTACTGTAGCTTGGTAGTATCGTGTGATGTCTGGGAGGGTAATGCCTCCTACTTTGTTCTTTTTTCTCAGAATTGCTGCAGTTCTGAATTTTATGGTTCCGTGTAAATTTTAGGATTATTTGTTCTAGTTCTGTGAAAAATGTCATGGGTCATTTGATAGGAATTGCGTTAAACTTGTAGATTGCTTTGGGTAGTATGGCTATTTTAAACAATATTTATTCTTCCAATCCAAGAGCATGGAATGTCTTTCCATTTCTTTGAATCACCTTCAGTTTCTTTTATTAATGTTTTATAGTTCTCAACATGTAAGTCTTTTATATCCTTAGTCAGCTTTATTCCTAAGCATTTCTTTTTGAGACATAATTTTACACTCCCTTTCTGATATTTCCTTGTTTGTGTAAATAAATGCAGATTTCTGTGTTGAACTTGTATCCTGCTACCTTGTTGAATTTGTTTATCAATTCTGGTAGTTTTTGTTTAGAGTCTTTAGAGTTTTCTCTATGTAGGATCATGTCATCAGTATATAATGACAGCTACCCCTTCCCTTCCAATTTGGACACCTTTATTTTTCTTATCTGATCACTTCCAATACCATGTTGAATATAAGTATTGTGAGTGAGCACTTTGCCTTGATCCAGATTTTAGTAAGATGTTCAGCTTTTCACCATTGAGTATTATATTGGCTATAGGTTTGTCATAAGTAGCTGTTATTATGTTCAGATATGTTTCCTCTATACTCACTTTCATGAGAGTTTTTATAATGAATGGATATTGAATTTTATAAAATGTTTTTTCTGAATCTATTGAGATGATCATGTAACTTTTGTCTTTTCTTTTGATGATGTGTTGTATCACATTCATTGATTTGTATACGTTGAACCATCCTTGTAAACTTGGGATGTATCAAACTGGGTTGTGGTATGTGATCTTTTTTATGTGTTGCCAGATCTGGTTTGCTAATATTTTCTTGAGAATCTATATTCAAAGATATTAGCCTATAATTTTCTTTCTTGGTGGTATGTTTTTCTGGTTTTAGTATCAGGGTGATGGTGGCTTCATTTGTCTTTGGAAGTGTTCACACCTCTTCAGTCTTTTGGAAGAGCTTGAGAAGGATCAGTACAGATTCTTCTTTGTATGCATGAGCTAAATTTTAATCTCCAATAAAAAGAAAAGCTAATTTGTGATATATCTAGATAGACATAAGATTTTATGTTGAAAATGAAATCTTTCATAGGACAAACCCATAATGATTTTACATACTTTTAACATGAGTCAACATACCGAAGATTTTAATTGTAATCAACAGTGCTATGTAAGATCTCTAAAAACATCATCCCCTTTTTGTCCAATACCTGTTCCCCTCAAAATTCAGAACTATCAAAGAAAAGGAGGGATTGGAACTAAGAAGGACTCTGTGGGGCCCTCCTGGGTATGATAGCCTTTCTGTGTTTGCCTTTTCTAAACTCTTCAGCCTCCAAGACTTTCCAAGTTCCAAATAGCAGATTCAGTTACTAATTAGGGGAGAGAGGGAAAGCAGAAACCAAGGAGGAGCAATCAAGAAACAGTAGTGCAGTAATAAGGCAGGGTCTTGGTTCTTCTTCAAGGGATATACATAACAATGTATTTCTGAGTTCTTATATAGGAATTAAGATCCCCACCCAGGTTCAGTTCCATTTAGTCCCTCAGTCATGTTCGACTCTTTGCGACCTCGTGGACTGCAGCACGCCAGGCTTCTCTACCATCACCAACTCCCCAAGCTTGCTCAAACTTACATCCATCGTGTCAGTGATGCCATCCAACCATCTCATCCTCTGTCATCCCCTTCTCCTACCTTCAGTCTTTCCCAGAATCAAGGTCTTTTTCCAATCAGTCAGTTCTTCACATCAGGTAGCCAAAGTATTGGAGTTTCAGCTTCAACATCAGTCCCTCCAATGAACACCCAGGACTGATCTCTTTTAGGATGGACTGGTTGGATCTCCTTGCAGTCCAAGGGACTCTCAAGAGTCTTCTCCAACACCACAGTTCAAAAGCATCAATTTGTCACGACTCAGCTTTCTTTATAGTCCAACTCTCACATCCATACATGACTACTGAAAAAAACCATTGGTTTGACTAGATGGACCTTTGTTGGCAAATATCTCTTCTTTTTAATATGCTTTCTAGGTTGGTCATAACTTTNAATACACTTTCTCTCTCTCTCTCTCTCTCTCTCTCTCTCTCTGTCCTGGGCACTGGAGCGTTCTTCTCTTTGTGTCTTTGGATCGACGTGCCATCACACCTCGAAGATGGATTTTCCTGCTATTATCTAAATAGAATAGAGCTGAAACACGGAGCTGTAACACTGATTTGTCTAAGAGCCATAACATGGTCCGTTCGAGACCCGAGAGCTCTAACACGGTCTGTCCAAGACCCGAGAGCTGTGGCATGCCGAGGGGGCTTTAATGTCCGTCACTCCAAATCTTTGTTGTGACGAGACAGAACCGATGAGCATACACTCGCCTGACACTTCTCTCTAATCTACAAAAGAACCTGGCATCCAGACCCCAATGAGATAGTTATCTTGAGGTGCTAGCCTGCCATCTTCTCCGTCTGCTGTCTCCCTGATTAAAGTCTCTTCCGTGCCTCAACCTCTGGCCTCTCAGATTCACTGGCCTGTCGTGTGGCGAGCCAAGAGAGCTTGGACTTGGTAACAAGATGAGCGGGTAGAAGCCAGGTCCATGGAGGCTGGGTTGGGCTGATCCTGGGCTTGTTTGCTCTCAGATCCCATTCTTGCCTCTCCTGCTCTGGGTTACAGGGACCGGTCCTGAAGGCTGGGTTTCCACTGGGCTCAGCCAAGAGGAAGCTCTGCTGGAAGCCTGGAGCAGAAATGGGCAAATGGGAAGCCAGGGTTTTTCTCTCCCTGTGCTTTGCCCTAGCAGCTTCCCTTCCACAGCTCTAGCCCCGATGCAAATATTGTGTGTGTGCGTGTGTGTGTCTGGTTCCAGCTTCAGTCAGGTGACGCAGGCTCCTAAGCTCTAAAACACTCCCGGATGTTACCAATCTTCCTGTTTTGCTAATCTCTGGGCTCCCTCAGGGTTGCTTCTTGGCCTCTTCTGTCACCTATATAACCAACTCCCTACAGTACAGCCATAGAGTAGTTTCTGTTTTCCTTGAAGGTAACTGATTCGTTTGGGAAAACAAATCTGGGTTCAAGTAATCTCTTGAATTTCAAGTAGAAATCTCTTCAATCTGGGAAGAGCCATCAGGAGGATGCCTGGAGAAATCCAAGGGCATGTGAACATGCTATTCCATTACAGACTCACACTCAGCTTCTCTGGGACGGGGAAGCTAGATCTGATCAGTAGAAATTATAGGGAGTTTCCTTGGGCCCAAAGCAGTTCCTAACAATACAATTGTAGGGAGAGAAAAGGGCTCAAGCAGAGATGCTGCACCCTGTATGCCAAGGAACAGGATGCATCAGGAAAGGGGTGATATTCTAAGGGCTTAGCAGGGCCTCTTCCTACCTGGAGACCTGGTGACACAGTGTAACGTGGATATTGCACAGCTTACACAGCTTTTCACACCTGTATCACTTTTAGTTTCAGCACAGTCCTATCTAGGAGGTAAGTTGGTATGTTACTGATGTGAAAATTAAGATTCAGATGGTTTGTGGAAAGGTCCTGTTTAGGTTGCTTTGTAATCAAAGCCCACTCTGTTGAAGAAGTACAGGGCTGAGAACTTGGTACAATCAGGGAAGGGAAGTATAGATGGGTGGTTAGGGGCAGACTCCGGGACATAGGGCCCGTGCTTGAATCTTAGCTCTTCCAGCTACTGTGTGACATTGAGCTTAAGGTCTGTGAAGTTAAGTTTCATCATTTGTAAAATGGGTGATAATAACAGCTCTTACTTACTACATGGAATAGGATTCCCCTCGTAGCTCAGTCAGTAAAGAATGTGCCTGCAATGCAGGAAACCCTGGTTTGATTCCTGGGTCTGGAAGATGCCCTGGAGAAGAAAATGGCAACCCACTCTAGTATTCTTGCCTGAGAAATCCCATGGACAGAGGAGCTTCATAAAGTTACAGTGAGGATTAAAGTTACAGCAAGCCCATCTTTGGTGGCCGGTTTTCCCAACCACAAAATGTTGGCAAGCCTCAAGAACTCAGTCCTTGGTCCTGCCTCTTTTCAATCTACATGCCCTTCCTGATGATCGCATCTATCCCGTGGCTTTAAATACAAACTAAATGCCAAGGGTTCCAAATTTTCTCTCTCTAGCCTGAGCTCTCCCTCTAATTCCATACTCATACAGCCAACGGTCTATTTGATATTTCCACCTGGCTGTCTCAGTGTTCTCATAGTGAACAAGCATGATCTTGATCTTCACCCAAACCTGCTCCTCCTACCGTCTCTCCTTATCTCAGTAAGTGGAGACTCCATCCTTCAGCTGCCCAAGCCAAAAACCCTTGGGGTCATCCTTGGCTCCTCTCTGTCTCTCAGACCCCATGTCTCATCTGTCAGCAAATCCTGTGAGCCACACATGCAAAACAAATCCGTGATCCACCCACTTCTCATCACCTCTCTTGATGGGCCAAAGCACCATCATCTCTCGCCTGGATTATAACAGTAGCCCCCACTTCTGTCTCTTTTCCACATAGGAGCCAAAGTCATTCCGTGAACATTTTAACTCAGTCCTCTGTTCCATTCACTCAGCCTAAAAGCCAAAGTCATTAAAAAAAAAAAAAAAGCTGTGAGGCCCCACAAGATCTGCCCCTTGCCTCCAGTCCCCTGTACCCCCTTACCCTTCAACCTCACCATCTACCCTTCTTCCCTCCTTGCTGTACCTCCAAAAAGCAAGACACTCTCCTTCCTCAGCATTTCTGCAGTTTTCCCTTTGCAAGGATTGCTCCCTGCACCCCCGAGCTACCTCCCTCATTTCCCATAGTGCGTATGTGTGTCCAACTTTTTGCGACCTGGACTGGACCTGGACCATGGACTATAGCCTGCCAGGCTCCTCTGTCCATGGAATTCTCCAGGTAAGAATACTGGAGCAGGTTGCCATTTCCTTCCCAGGGGATTTTCCCCACCCAGGGATCAAACCCGGGTCTCCTGCATTGCAGGCAGATTCTTTACCACCTGAGCATATTTCCTCTAGACGTTTATACAAATATTGTCTTCCCTGGGGCTTTCCCCCATCAGCCTATTTAAAATTCCAATTCCCAATGCTCCCTATTCAGTTGCCCATTTTTTCCCCCTCTCTAGCATTCATCACCAACTACTTTTTTTCTATTTCACCCATAGAACGTAGACTCTGTTGGGCATGGATCTGCCTTCAGCTATGTGTCTCCAGTGACCTAGTATGTGGAAACCCTCAAAAAGCATTTGCTGAATAAATTAACAAAGACATCCTTGCACAAATGTTCAGTTCAGTCGCTCAGTCGTGTCCGACTCTTTGCAAACCCATGAACTGCAGCACGCCAGGCCTCCCTGTCCATCACCATCTCCCGAAGTTCACTCAGACTCATGTCCATCGAGTCAATAATGCCATCCAGCAATCTCATCCTCTGTCATCCCCTTCTCCTCCTGTCCCCAATTCCTCCCAGCATCAGAGTCTTTTACAATGAGTTAACTCTTTGCATGAGGTGGCCAAAGTACCGGAGTTTCAGCTTCAGATCAGTCCTTCCAAAGAACACCCAGGACTGATCTTCTTTAGGATGGACTGGTTGAATCTTCTTCCAGTCCAAGGGACTCTCAAGAGTCTTCTCCAACACCACAGTTCAAAAGCATCAATTCTTCGGCACTCAGCTTTCTTCACTGTTCAACGCTTACATCCATACATGACCACTGGAAAAACCATAGCCTTGACTAGACTGATCTTTGTTGGCAAGGTAATGTCTCTGCTTTTGAGTATGCTATCTAGGTTGGTCATAACTTTTCTTCCAAGGAGTAAGCATCTTTTAATTTAATGGCTGCAGTTACCATCTGCAGTGATTTTGGAGCCCCCCAAAATAAAGTCTGCCACTGTTTCCACTGTTTCCCCATCTATTTCCCATGTTAGCTATTATTACTTCAGGGTATGTTTTTGATGTGCCTCACCTTTGCAAAAATCCTTTGGAGACCCGAAATTTAAACACAACTGGAAAGGAAAAAAATCAGCCCAAAGTAAGAATGAATTAAGAAAGTTGGGGTCCTAGGTTACAAATACATCTTCCTCGGTGCTGTAATGCTGGGCTGAGTCAACCCTGTAATCTTAACACTAGGGACTGCTGCGACACGTGCCACTCTTTGGCGAAATTTTCAGTCTGTAGTTTGTAGACCCCAGCATCCCAGCTCCAAGTTTCCGGTCTCAGGGTCCGGGTGGCCGAGCGTGGGACGCCGCCCGCGGGAGGCACGGAGTCCGGCTCTCGGCTCCAGGCTCGCGGGCCTCCTGGCGCTGGGCCGGCGCGCGCGGGGGCGGGGCTCCGGGGCCGCGGGGCGGGCGCTCTCGGGCCCCGCCGCCCAGGCCGCCCCTGGCCCGGCTCGGCGCGCTCACCATGGCGGGCCCCGCGCCCGGGCGGCGGCTAGTCGCGCTGGCCCTGATCGTGGCGCTGGCCGCGGGACTCCCCACAGCCCGGGCCGGGCAGGCGCCGCGTCCCGCCGAGCGGGGTCCCCCGGTGCGGCTCTTCACGGAGGAGGAGCTGGCCCGCTACGGCGGGGAGGAGGTGAGCGCGGGCCCGGGGACTGGGCCGAGTCTAGCCAAGCGGAGACGGGGCGGAGACCCCCGGGAGGCCGCGGCGCGCGGGAGAGATCCCGGGGTGCGGGGGGCAGGCGCAGGCCTCGGGGGGCGCCTCCTCCCGGAGTCCCGGCCCTGAGCGGGGCGCGAGGCCTGCCCGGACCCTCTGTCCAGGCCCGATCGCCGCCTGGGGGCACGGGAAGGTACCCAGCCGTCGGGGCGCCTGGCTCCCGGCTTCCTGGGCCGGAACAGCCACCCCGCGCCTCTCCCTCTCTCTTCCCTGGAGCTGTTTTCCTTGAGACGCATTTTGACTCGCAGTCAGTACAGGAAACTGAGAAACTTTTTTGTTTTCAGTGTGAGCATCAGTTGGGGACAGACACTTTTGCCTCCTCCGGGGGAGGGAGAGAGGGCAGCAAGGCCTGCCCCTGGGCTAGGCGGGCGTGGGGGCAGGCCAGGGCTGCACCAGGCTCTCCCTGCGCTTCTGTCTTCCAGCCTCCGTATCCCCGGGCTCCTCAAACTGGCTTTTAGTACCTGTGCTCTTGGGGCTAGACCAGAGCTGGGGGAGCCGGCAGAGGGGGAGATCGAAGGTTAGAAACAGAGATATCCCACCCCCGTCAGCCGGTCAGCACTCCAGGATACCGCTCACAGTCACCTGACCGTTCTGGTTGGTGGGCCCAGTGTGATGGCTGTGGAGCCTGCGAACAGGGTGCTGCCCAGGAGAAGGACCATGGGGTGGGGGGCGTGGAATTAGTTCAGGAGATGGAAAAGAGTTAGGTGGGGAAATCAGGGAAGGATAACGTTTCAGAGCAGATAGGAATCAACCTCCCGCTTTTATGCTGTGAGCAAAGGGAGGCATGCCACCGGATAGTGGTAGAAGAAGTAAGCAACCTAATATTCTCTCGCTGAAACCCTCTGCTGTGGGCTCCGAACCTCCAAGTTTAGTAGCCTTAGCAGGCCTAGGTTCACAAGAGAGACTTAGAAACCTGGGCCCTAGGCAGTGGTGCTACTTTGGATATCACTGTACATAGAGGTTGGTTAGAAGCCTGAGTCACTGAGAATGCGAAAGGAGGGTGACAAAGATGTGGCAGGATGTTAAAGGACCCCCGTTTGGAGCAACAGGGAATCTGTGCAGGGAAGAGTTAACACTGCAGCCCTGTCATCCTTAGATAGGCGTGCTTGCAAGAGTGGCTCTTGGCTTGGTGTCTGGATTTCCAGGGTGTTCTGCACTTCCCTAACAGATAAAGGGGGCTCAGTCTGGGCTCTTTGTACAAACTGTGTGTTCGTGTTGAACAGTGCTGGGCAGACAGGGCTTGCATGGTGGGCCCCCAGTAAAGACCTTGGGCTCTGAAGCTCTCTGGGGCTTCCCTGGGCAGAAACATACATGAGTTACTGCATTTTGTTGTAGGGAAAGAAATGCTCTGTTGACCCCCTCTTGGGAGGGCGAGCCTAAGAAAGTCCACAGGTGGATTTCTCTAGGTTCCTCCTGTGTCCCTTCCCCTTAAGATCCAGCTATGTATCCTTGCTACATTTCTGTAGTAAACTAGCTCTGAGTCCAACTCTGCCAAATTCTGAGTCCTTCTCATGAACCTCCAAATCTAGGGGTGATCCTAGGGACCCCCAGCACAGAACCCAAAGGAAGAAAGAGTTCTAAGTGGCTGTCATATCCAGCAGCCATGCCTAGGCTGCAAGATAAAGACCCTTGGTTTTTTATGCAGGTATTATTGATGGACGCTCAGCTGTGGGAAAGAGAGAGGGAAACTTGAGATGGAAGCAGGTTAAGGGAAAAACTGTTTTGGGTATGGAGCCCAGAGGATGTCTGTAGCAAGAGGGGAAAGAGGCCGTTCAGTGCAGCTGGTTTTAACTGCCTCGTGCTGAGGTTTGCCCTGGGTGGTTCTGGTTTATGCCAGTTGTCCCGGGATAATTATCAATAGCATCGCCTTTCATTCTCAGAAGTGTTAACTGTTTGTATAATGCTCATTAGAGCATTAGACGTTTGAATCATATCTGGATTTGAGTCCCTTTGAGCAAATAGCTAAAGTCTCAATTTTTTTTTTAATCTGTGGTACTTGTTATCAGTCAGGGTTCCATCAGAAACAGAACCAGTTAAAAAAATTATATATATGTGTATGTGTGTATATATATATATATATATATATATATACTGGCTGTACCACGTGGCACGCACGATCTTAGTTCCCCAACCAGGGAGCAAATCCATGCCCCCTGCAGTGGAAGCTTGGATTCTTAATCACTGGACCACCAGGGAAGTCCCTATATATATATATATATTTTTTTTTTTTTTTTTAATTGCAAGAATTGGTTTATGTGATCCTGCAGGCTGGCTAGGTAAGTCTGAATTGAGTAGGTCAGGCTGTCAGAAAGGGCTGATGAGAAACCTCTGGGCAGGAACAGATCCTGCAGTCCACTGGTGGTATATTTCTTCCTCCTCAGGGAAGCCTCAAAGGCTCTTAAGGCCTTTCAACTGATAGTATCAGGCTTACCTAGATTATCCAGGATAATCTTCTGTACACAAAGCCAACAGTTGTAGATATTAATTGCATCTACATTAATTCCTCTGTACAATACCTAGATAAGTGCTGAATAAGGATACTGTCACCGATCCAAATTGACACATAAAACTGGCCATCATATTGGCTATAAGAGTTCCTACTTTGTGTGAGGGTTTTGTGAGAATTAAATGAGATGGTGGTGTGCAAAGTGCTTAGCTGAGGCCTGGAGTAATCTTAGCACAGTAAACCTTAGGCAATCTTAGCTGGTATTAATATTATTTTTATTAGTTTATTATTAAAGATACAAACAAGAGGCAGTATAACAGACCTGTAATCCTCTTACACAGTTCAGAAATCAAAGAAAAGAAGCTTTGAAAAGTGAAGGTTTTTTTTTAATATCATTTGACAGCAAAACCCTGCCTGATCTGAACGCTTTTCGTCATGGAACCTTATTAGAGCTACGCAAGTCTATTTATGCTGCTGCTGCTGTTAAGTCACTTCAGTTGTGTCCGACTCTGTGCGACCCCAGAGACGGCAGCCCACCAGGCTCCCCTGTCCCTGGGATTCTCCAGGCAAGAACACTGGAGTGGGTTGCCATTTCCTTTTCCAATGCATGAAAGTGAAAAGTCAAAGTGAAGTCGCTCAGTCGTGTCCGACTCTTCGAGACCCCATGGACTGCAGCCTACCAGGCTCCTCTGTCCATGGGATTTTCCAGGCAAGAGTACTGAAGTGGGGTGCCATTGCCTATAGACTTTATTTATCCTACTTAGTGTGACTATTCACCTTTATGCTTTACTGTGAAATACTGATATCCTTGATGACGGGGTGCTTCCTCAGACCCCCGTAGGTGTTCTGGTATGTGCCTCATGACACCTTTCTAAATCTGACAAATTCTGAATTGCAAAACACATCTGACCCCCAAGAGTTTCTGCTGTGGGATTGTGGACCTTGTAAACAAGCCACTCTGAAACATCTAGCGATGAGTCTCATTTGTATGATAATCATTTTGGATGGGAGCCAGGGCAGACCCTCCTGTCCCAGACTCTGCAGAGCACTTTTTGCTGAGAGCTCGGACTCCTGCAGGGAGCTGCACAGAGTCTTTGGTGGATGCTTCAGATTGGAAATCTTGAAAGACAGGGGTCCCAGCTGCTGGGGTCTTTCACAGAACCTACTGTGTTCTGGGGGCTTCCCAAGTGGTGCTAGTGGTAAAGAACTGGCCTGCCAACACAGGAAACACGAGATGCGGGTTCGATCCCTGGGTCAGGAAGATCTCCTGAAGGAGGGCATACAACCCACTTCAGTATTCTTGCCTGCAGAATCCTCATGGACAGAGGAGCCTGGCGGGCTACAATCCAAAGGGACGCAGAGTCGGGCACAACTGAAAAGACTTAGCATGTTCCGTTTTTCTAGATTCCACATATGTGTGTCAATATACAATATCTGTTTTTAACTTAAAATTCCTCCAGAGTCCTTACCTGTCACTTAAGAACTACATTTTATTTTCTATCCTTCCTTTTGAATACCCACAAATATAGCAAAAAGTAAAATGTAAAACCCATGGTTACAGCTGCAAGGAAACAGCATTGCTTGTATATTTCTAGCACCATAGATGGCTTTTTGAAGGACAAACTGGTAAAATATAAAAAGTGATTATGTTGTTCATCTACTTGGGCCCCAGAATTCGATATATTGGAATGGGCCTGAAGGAAATAGCTCAACACATTAGAAAGTAACTTGAAAGATATTCGTAATGCTGCCGTTATGGTTCTAAGGAATTGGAAACCATCCAGATAAGCCAAAATAGAAGAATAGTAGACAAATAGGTACAGCATAACTGAAATACGATAGGGCTGTTTAAGTGACAGCTGTTTTGGTTATTTCAACACATGACAATGTTTGTATGAACTAATATTAGCTATAAGAAGCAAAACATATCATAGATCATTTGTACTGATTACATCCACGTGTGGTGAAAATGAAAGGAAATTTAAACCGATTTAAGTAACTTCAATGTTCTTTTGAATTTTTATCTGAATAGAGCTGCTTCAGCTCCTGATTTTTCTTTAAAAGAAAGGTATGGCCATAGACTTGTCATGAAGCTTCGTAACTTTTCCCAGGTTTTGTGAGTGGACGTGATTCTGCAGGTAGGGTCATGTGCTGGCTGAGGACTGACTGACAGCGGCTGCTTTGTAACTTCACCCACCGCCCCTTGCACTGCCCTTGATGGGAAGAGATTTTTACTAACTTGAGCCAAAAGAGCAGGGCTCTCTGCTTGCTCCTCACACCTTCCCTCTTGCTTTCTAGGAAGATCAGCCCATCTACATGGCAGTCAAGGGGGTGGTGTTCGATGTCACTTCTGGAAAGGGTAAGTGGCTTGCTTTCATGAACCCTTACCTCTGGGGGGCGTGGTGGCCAAAGTGGGCGCTCTAGGGGTGAGGGAGCAGGAGGAATACGGGCAAGTCCTTTTCCTTCCAGAGTGAGTTCATAATTTTTTTTTCCTTTTCGGCTGTGCTGTGTGGCCTGCAAAATCTCAATTCCCCGACCAGGGATCAGACCCCCGCTAGACTGCCCGGGAAGTCCCTGATCTCATTGTCTTTGTCATGCTGTGCTCCAGTGGTGTTTTTCTAATAATATCATGCTCCTGCTCAAAAGTCTTCTATGGCTCCCTGTTGCCTACAGAGTCAGAGTCAAACTGAACGATTTGCCTTAAAAAACCCTTTACTTAGCAAAGGGTTGAGATCATAGAACATTGTAGAACTTTTTAATGCCCTTTTGTGTTTTCTGTAATGGAAACTATAGCTGATATCATTGAAGCTGTCTTGTAATGGTTCGTTGTTTATTTGATACCAAACCAAAGACGTATGGAAATAGACTTGGCTTCCATGAGCATTGAGGCAGACAGAACATTTCTCTTGTTTACATTTTAGATATTTTTAATAGATTGTTTTCATCTTATATTTTTTAAAAAGTCACCTGTCGGCCTGGCATGTATGACTTATTCCATATTCTGAACGGTGGGACTCAAGCAGATGGCTGGGGTGGCTTGTTGGACTTCCCCTCCTCACTGCTGACCCCCTCCTCAGGCCGGAGTCTCGGTATCGGAAGCCCCCCGACACTCCCTCCTAGCTGCTCTGTGCACACCCACTCATATCCTCTTCCATCCTCCCCACTGCAGAATTTTATGGACGAGGAGCCCCCTACAACGCCTTGACCGGGAAGGACTCCACCAGAGGGGTGGCCAAGATGTCCCTGGACCCTGCAGACCTCACGCATGACACTGTGAGCCAGATTTTGAGCCTCTGTCAGAGTGCCCCACCTCCTTGGCCATGGCCTTCCCCTGACACACACACACCCCTGGGCAATAGCAAAGCTTCCTAACTAGTCTGTTTACATTCGAGTCCATTCCCTGTGATAGCCGGTTGTTTTCTTAAAGTAGAGATCTCACTGTTAACGCTCCTGCTCAGAAATCCTCCATGGCTCCCCACTGCCTGCAGAGTCAAGGCCAGACTCTTGGGCACTTGTGATCAAGCTCAGTGATCCTCACAGCCTGGCTCCCGCCTGCCTTGGCAGTGCCACCCCCTTACAGCCTGCCCCCGCCTCTCCCAGCCCCTGGGTGCTTTGCTCTTCGTCTCTGAGACCCACTTCCCAAACCACTCCTGGTCGCTCAGGGGATGAAGCAGAGGTTCCTCCATGCTCATATTTCTGTGAAGGAGACAACAGCCTTAACAAAGACCATTTCAGGGTCATCTCAATCATCCTAACAGAAAGGCTGGCATTCACTCCAGTGTCGCTCAGATGAGTCAGACTCTTGAGTGACAACATTACAGAAACAAATTAAGAAATTATGGAGCGGAGAGGGTGTGCAGATCTGTAATGAGGGGGAGAGTAGACAGCAGTGAGGGTCATTCCCGGTAGGAGGTGGCTGCAGACTGTACAGGGCGCCCCCTGCACTGCCTGGGAGCTCTCTGGACCCTTTCATTCCCACGCCAATCAAACCCCGAAACCTCATGTGGCCCCTGCTTCCCCCATCTCCTCCCCCCGCAACACTCATGAGCACACAGGGTGGCCTCTTAAAAAGTCAGCTGTCCGCGATTTGATTTTCGAGAGATTTTTTTTTTTTCTTGCCTGAAGGATATAGGGAGAATAAAGCAGGGAGGAGGTGTGAGAGGCCGGGGCCAAGTCCAATTCATTCATTCCCAACCCTGGATTTCTCGGGCTTTTCTCCCCAAGACGGGTCTCACGGCCGAGGAGCTGGAATCCCTGGACGACGTCTTCACCAGGGTGTACAAAGCCAAATACCCGATTGTTGGCTACACAGCCCGAAGAATCCTCAATGAGGACGGCAGCCCCAACCTGGACTTCAAGCCTGAAGACCAGCCCCACTTCGACATAAAGGATGAGTTCTGATCGGCAGGAGCTTGGCCCTGGGAAGGCGAGGTGGGGAGACCCTCCAACGCAAGATCTCCTGCAAAACAGGCGTTCGGAGCCTCTGGTCACCACCGGCTCTGAATAGAGCACGCGTGTCACCTGGAACGCTGAATGGCTCTCATCACCCTCAGTCAAGTGTTCTCTTCACCAGGTGTCCTGCCTGCACGCCAGCGGGGAGGTCACGGCGGCCGAGGGGGGACGCCTCCTAGGTGTCAGCAGGGGCTTCGTGGGCAGTGGAATTACAAGTGGCCTTTATATCTTCTTTATATTGTTCTATACTTGTCAGATTTTCTACTGTGGCCGTGTGTACTTTAAGCACCAAAATAAACTTCCTGTTTTCTCGAAAGGAGAATTCTTCCCTGCAGGACATTTCTTGGAGCCTCATTAGCACCACTTGTCTCTGCTGGCCTGCTTTCTGTCTCCCTGGCAAGCTAGGGGGCCAGGCAGCAGAGGCATTCATGAGATATGGCAGAAAGGAGGTACATCAGGAGGAAGGGTGGAGAAGGGGAAGCTGAAACTGTTAGTCGCTCAGTGGTGTCCAACTCTTTGTGACCCCATGGACTTATCATGCCAAGTTCCCCTGTCCATGGGATATTCCAGGCAAGAACACTAGAGTGGATTGCCGCGCCCTTCTCCAGGGGATCTTCCCGACCCAGGGATTGGACCCAGGTCTCCCACATTGCAGGTATATACTTTGTCACCTGAGCCACCAGGGAACAAGCCACAAGGGAGAAGGGGAAAGGGAGCAATTAAAGGGTCTGGCTCTTCACCACAACAAGGAGAACGACGATGTGAACTGGCTTCAGCTCCACCTGCAGCTGGAAAGTGGTGAGGAGGGCGGGGGTTCCATGTGGGCTGGGCCTGGCCTGGAGGTCATTCCAATGACGGTGAAGAACACGCAACACACTGAACTCAGCTCAGGTTTCATAAGGAAAGACTCTTTTGAGGGTCAGACTTTTCCCTTAAGGGACTTTTGGGAGTGTCTGGAACTGTTTTGAAAGGTTGGTTGTTACAACTGTAGGATGCTGTTGGTATCTAGTGTGTGGGGATGTTTTTAAACATCCTACAATGCTCGGGACAGTGCCAAGAACCAAGAATTGCCTGGTCCAAAATGCCAGTTGTGCCAAGGTTGAGAAATTCTGCGTTAGACTCATCCTGGAAATTTTATAGCAGAGACGAATTTCTTTGACCCAAAACTTTGTCTTTTATTAAAACAAATAGCACTTACCCCTCAAGAGAGAATTTTATACTAAGCAGAAGACTCTCCTAGGGTGACTACTGAAGATGCTGATTCCTGTATCCCACCCCCAAGGCTTAGCATTTAGTATTTCTGGGATGCTGCCTGGGAACTGCGTTTGCAATGAGCTCCCTTAGAGACTGTAATACACTTGGGCCCAGATGGACTTTGAGGAGCACTACCTCACCAGTCACCTCGGGAAGGACTCATCCCCATCCTTACTAAGGTCCTTTGCTTTACTCTTTGGTGTGTCCAGACTAATGGCGGACTCCTGGGTCCCAATCAAGAAGATGGGAGCTTACTGGCCATCCAAGAGGAATGGGTCTAGAACTTATCAGGCAGGACTCTGGCCTGGAATTCAAGAAGTTGTTCATGTTGCCAAGGCTGTCTGTACTGGGACATTTTGCCCTGAAACAGATGATATGTGAATGAATAAGAATGGTTACAAGTCCTTGGGGACCCCTGAGAGATGACTTCCCTTTAGTTACGTGCCACCAACTGCCAACACCACCAAGCAATGGGAGGGTTAGGATTCCACTCCTTAGAGCCCCATCTCTGCAGGGTGAGTGAGGTTGCCAAGCCCAGTCCCTGGGGACTTTCCAGGACCCCTGCTTCCCCCACTTCTCTCTTCTCCCCTCGCCTCCATCACAGCAGTTTCCCATCAGGGTCTTAGGATCCCCACTGCTGGAGCAATTCTGCCTCTTGCCCTGCTCTGCACTTCAAAGACTGCCTCCCACACCCCAGCAAGGGTCTTCTCTGAATAAGACTGTCTCTCATCACCAGATTCCAAGTAAGCCTCTGTCAGGGCTGAGCACACAGAAATCTGGGCACCCCAGATGGGTTCTGCTGGAGGGGGGCACGGGCGAGAGAGGTGCAGCTGCGGGAGGGATATAGCCTGGCCTGAGGATTTGCATCACTGGCATCTAGAGGACACACACACCCCTGGAGCCCAAAGCCTGCTGGCCAATTTATGCCTCCTCCCACATTTGCTTGTCATGTCTTCCTCACTTTAAAGGTTTATATCCTCTTACAAGACTCAGCCGGGATGCACCTCTGCCAAGAAGCCTTTGCTTCTGGGGTCCCATAGAGCTTAGTGCACACCTTGTAACTACCGGGTATTTAAAGACATTCTAATGGTACTTATTTGGCTGCACCAAGTCTTAGTTGGGGCATACAGGATCTTTGATCTCCGTTGCGGCGCTAAGGATCCTTCACTTGTGGTATGTGGCGTCTAGTTGCCTGACCAGGGATTGAACCTGCAACCCTCTCCCCGCCCCCCGCCCCCTGCCGTGCATTGGGAACTCAGTCTTAGTCTTCCACTGGACCCCCAGGGAAGCCCCTGTAATTGCCTTTTGATGAGATTGTCTCCTCCAAACATGAAAGCATCTAGGGTGGCCAAACTTGCCGGGCTTTCTGGATTTCACACTGAAACTCACGCATCCCAGGAAAGCCCTCAGGCCTAAGCAGACCTGGGGGACAGAGCTGCACCAGCCTCCGAGGTGAGGACCCCTCCCAGCGGAGGACCCCGGGTCTGGTGGGGAGGTCATGCATCACCCCGGAACGGAGCAGGAGGAAGGGAGCGTGACCTATACCCAGGAGTGTGGGAGCGAAAGGTGTTAGTCCCTCAGTCGCCCCTGATTCTTTGTGACCCCGTGGACTGTAGCCCACCAGGCTGCTCTGTCCATGGGATTCTTCAGGCAATGATAATGGAGTGGGTGACCATTCCCTTCTCCAGGGGATCTTCCCAACCCAGGAGCTGAAACGGGGTCTCCCATATTGCTGGCAGATTTTTTACTGTCTGAGCCATCAAGGAAGAAAGGCTTAGGAGAAGTGAAGGTAAAGGAAAGGTGATGGGAGAGCGGATGGGGGCTGGGTTCTTAAGCACACAGGTTCAAGTTCAACCTCTCAGAGGGGACACAGTTCCTGGCCTATGCTAGGTGGTGGTGGTGTAATTCGTGAAGTCCTTCCCCAAATTTAAGTTCCTCCAGCGAGCGGCAGCCCCTCCACACTCCCCCAGGGGGAACACAGTCAGGTCCTCCTCCCTCCGCGTGCTCCCGGCTGCCCAGGCCTCCCCTGCAGGTTGTGCAGAGCCGGCTCCTGTCCCATAACAGGGATGAAGAGGCTTAACACTGGACAAGCCGGAAGCAAGGCCCTAGAGCAGGGAACCTCATTCTCCATTTGGAAGACCATTAAGTACTGAATGTCCCATAACGGAGATCAGTGGAGCTGACTGGCCCACAGAGGAGCTGGCGGAGGGGTGTGACCAGCAAGCCAGCTCCCAGAGGTGGGGTCGTGCAGAGGGCACCCTGGCCCAGTCCTAGCCTGGACAGATGACCCCCAGAATCACACACCCTGTGTCCTTCAGGCGTCTGCTCACCACCTCATAAGCTTCCTGGAGAAAAACTAAGGGTCTAAATAAAGCAGCCGCACCCTCTACACTGACTTCCTTCAAAAGGCCGCTCCTCAAAGCCCCAGGCTCTGGCTAGCATGGCCTGCCGGGGCTCTGTCAGCAGCGGGAGGCTTCTGGGAGACAGCAGCTTCCAGGCCTCACGCGGACCTGCAGCTGCACAGGCAAGCAGGCTGTCCCATGGCTGCTAGGGAAGCCGTCCAGGCAGGGGCTGGTCCTGCTGGCCTCCATCCGGGGCAGCGGAGGCAGTCGCTGCCTTGAGGCTGTAGTGCTGTTCACTTCTCATGCTTCGCTTCACAGTCTGTCAGCCCAGCACATGTGGTGTCAGCTCTCTGTGCGGACTCAGGTCTCTCCCCTCGGCTCTCGGCCAGGCAAGCTGCTCCAAGCCATTCCCACCAGCAAGAGCAAGGACTTAACATCTGGGTGGCAACCCTTCACCAACAGGGCTGAAACAAGTAGACCAATCCCACCCGCTGAGACCCAATCTTCAAGGGTCCTAGGAGATGCTGAGCCCCAGCTGTGCACAGTGAGAATCCACTCCATAATACATTTTTTGTGTGTGCCGCACTGTGAAGCATTCCAGACCTTAGTTCCCTGACTAGGGATCAAACCCATGCTTCCACTGCCGGAAGTCCAGTCTTAACCACTGGACCACTATGGAAGTCCCCCATAACACATCCTTGAACTGTCCGAACCCATGGATCATTTCCAAAACGTGGGTCCCTGCACACAAGCCCCTGCTCCATTTTTGCTTTTGGGGAGAACCCTGGTTAAGACAAAATTTACTTCGTAAGACGTTGACACAACTCCTTTATGCCAAACTTAGGTTTACTAACTACATCTGACTGTTATTTAGCCCTTTACAGTTTATGAACCTCTCATTCCAGTGACCATGGCTTATAAATCACTCCCAGAACTTAGTGGCACGAACCGGCTATTTTTGGTGCTCAGAGATCCTGTGTGAGGCACTCTGACAGAGCGCAGTGGGAATCCCAGGGGCCGTGGTGTGAACCGGCTCTTCTTAGTGCTCAGAGATTGAGTGTGAGGAACTCTGAGAGGGTGCAGTGGGAACCCCAGGGTCTGTGGTGAGCCCGGCTGCCGGCAGGCACTCCAGTCCTCTCCACGTGTAACTTCTCACAGCGCGGTGGCCGGGTTGTGCCTCCTTTTATTACCCAGCCTCAGCACCAGACGGCGTGACTTCTACTTGCCAAGGCAGACACAAAGTTCCACCCTGGCTCCAGGGGGCAATGGGCCATTTTGGGAAAATACAATCTGCAATCACTCCTCCACGTAATCTATCTCATTAGATTCTTGGCAATGAGATGGTATCTTGCGTTTTGGTTTGCAGTACTTAGCTTGGTGCCTGGCAAGCAGCTGTAAGTTACATTGTAGAGTAAATCATCTTGTGGAGAGAGAGGGTTTAGCATCAGACTGACCTGGTTTGAATCCTGATTTCATGACTTCCTACCTGGATGATCCTGGAGGAGTTATTCAGCTTCTCTGAGCCTCAGTTTCTTAACCTTTAAAATGGGGGGGGGGTCCAAAATACCTGTTTCACAAGACTTCTAGGATTAGGCTCGGTTGCATATGTGCATGAGGTGTGCACGTGTGTGAGAAGGGACTCCTGACACTGGGTGGTGTCACTTTGTCTCCCCGTGTCCATCCCCTTCTACCCCCACCTTAAGAATGATGGCCTCTTGGACTTTCTGGAAGGATCATGGACCAAGGTGTGAGCAACCTTTACCTGTGTGCCTGGGGTCTTGGGAACAGGCTGGGGTTGAAGAAGTCAGGGTGGCCAGCTATGGCACTTTCCGTCTCTCTGTCTCCCCTTTCCCGGGACACTAGTTGCTCAGCCCAGAACTATGAGCAGTAACCCAGCTCCACTGATGGAATCTGCCTCCAAGAGCTCACTCTCTGGTTCCCTGGAAGCCCTGGAGATTTCCCAGAGTCCCAAGGGCAATGGGGAGTCGTGCCCCTCCCCACCCCCTCCTGCCAGGGCACCATGTGGACCGCAGGCTTGCTGCCAGAGGCCTGATGTCAGATGTGCCTGGGGGTACCTCTGTGATGCAGCTGTCCCACCCCACCTCCGCCTGATGCTTTGGGGCCCTGCCCAGCTTCCACCCTCACCCACACTACAGAAGTGACTTCAGTTCTCGAAGGTGCCTCACTCACAGTCTTCCCCTGCTCCTTGCCCAGGCTGGTCCCTCTGCCTGGAATGCTCTTACCCCTTGTCCACATCGCCTGCAAAGTCTTATCCTGGCTGAGATGTCCTCTCATCAAGGGAGTTTTCCTGGATCCCTCTCTGCCAAGATGGTGCCCATGGTACCCTGTGGAAGCATTTGTTTTTAGTTTGTCCATCTCTCCACCAGGCTGAGATGCGCTCGCCCCGATCTCAGCTCTCTCCCCCATCTGGCCCACCCCACAGCACCTTCTGTGTTTGATGAACGGGTGAGAGAATGGATTGGTGTTCCCACACCCACCTGGGGCACCCCTCCCCTTGGCATGCCCCTCCCCCAGGGATGTAGATCTGAATCCTGGACCCACTCCTGAGGCCTCATGACAGCTCCTACCTCCCATCAAGGTCTCCAGAGCCCACCGGGCATCGTTGCTTCCCAGGTCCCTCCTCGACCCACCACACCTGCACCTGTCCACAGGCTTGTCATATGGGAACATGTAAAAATAGTAAGTGGTTCCCCTGGCAACCACCGCAGCAGATGGAAACCAGCGTGGACAGTCTCAGAAAGCCTGAGGGTGCAGGGAAGTAGCCGGGCCCTGAGTGTTGGTGTCCAGTGTGGGCTGGGCAGGGCCCATCAAGCTGCCCCTCCTCTCAGGGCTTCCCGGGGACCACCTGCTCTGATGCCCAAAGGGAAAAAATGCACAAAGGAGCTGCCCCTCTGCCCAGACTACCCACCTCTGTTCGTCCCCACGCGGCTGCCCTGTCCCTGCCCCTTGGGTCACTGGGGGTCCTCCATCGGCCGCCTCCCCAACCCCTGTCCAGGACCTCACATGGGAGACTGCCAGCAGGAGACCCAGTCCTGAGGCCTAAGATCACACGTGCCCATCATGTGCTGAGCTCACCCCAGGCCTCACCCGCACTGTTCGGGCCTCTGCCCAGGACTTCAAAGCCCACCCTCCAGTCAGGTCCGTGACCTTGTTCCTGTCAAAACCTCCTCCCGACTCTGTCTAGGTCCTGCCTGTGACCCCACCTCCAGGGGGACCAGAGGACTTGGGGCTCCTGCAGACTTGAGGTTCTGGAAGCCCCTGGGGTGTGGGAGGCAGAGGCAGGAGCTGCAGAGGGTGCCAGGAAAGATCTGGAAAAGCACGGCTGAAGGGTGAAGCAGCGTGTGCAGCAGACCGACCGAGGGAAGCTGGGCTGCGGTGGAACCAAGAGACGGAAGGGGGCAGCTGAGAGGGAAGGGTGAGAGGCAGAGCCTGGAGTGTGGCCGGAGGTGGGAAAGCGGATGCTCTCAGTTCGGGAGGTGCGCTGGGGTGTGTGGCCTGTCAGTCACGCTGCTGCCCCTTCTCCCTACTCCTGAGCATGATTCCCCCCACCCGCTTTTCCCCTCCCTCCTGGGGTATTGAGTTTGCTGCATCTTCTGGGCTTCGGTCACCATCACACAGACAAGCCCACCCAGTGCGCGCCCCTCCTGGCTGGACCCGGCCTCGAGCCTCCTCTGCACACTCACCCCGTTGGTCACCGATGCTGGGGCCCCAAGCGCCTCTTGTTTACTGCTGTGTCGGTGACAACTGTGAGTGGCACTTCACTGAGCCAGGTGTGAGCTATACGCTGACACTGGGCATTTGCCTCTTCGTCTGATCCTCTGCAAGGAGGTAGTAACATGTCCTGGGTGATGAACTGGGTCTCAGGAAGGCTAAGGAAACTGTCAGGGAAACCACACCTCTGATAGGCAACTAACGGGTGGAGAGCAGATTCCAACTCAAGTCTGATTTCCATCCTACACTCTTTCCACACAGCCTCATTCTACCTGAAAATCAGTCTTCCAGAGGAGGCTGACCTCTGGGCAGGTAGAATTAGGATGTGAAATACTAGGCTGGGGGCTTCCCAGGTGGCTCAGTGGGTAAAGAATCCACTTGCAATGCAGGAGATGGTGGTTCATCTCTGGGTCAGGAAGCTCCCCTGGAGGAGGGCATGGCAACCCACTCCAGTATTCTTACCTGGAGAATCCCGTGGACAGAGAAGCCTGGCAGGCTACTGTCCATAGGGTCACAAAGAGTCGGACATGACTGAGTGACTTAGCATGCACACACATGATTGGCTACAGGCTGAGATTCTCAAATCCTTGAGGGTCTCTTGAATGAGATTTGTGGACTACTGACATGCGTTACAGGTTCAGGGTGCTGAGCCCTGGAGCTTCACCCAGAGGGAGGCAGCTGGGGCCAGGCCACCTGCGGGAGCTTCCAGCCTGAATGGTGGCCGCTGCAAACCACTCCAAAGACAGGAGAGGCTGACGATGGTCATGGGGCCAGTAGTGCCCACCTGGAGGTCAGCTAAGTGGTGCTGGGCTGCTTGAGTTCATCACCCCCGAATCCTGATGCTGCCGCCCGGGGCTCTGAGGTAAGGATTCGAGCTGGGCAGTGAGCAGTCTCTCATTATCGGATCTCTGAGCTACCTCTGTTGACTCCTTGCCTAAGCCTTCCACCCTGTTTTCCCAAATAGCCATGACCTTCCCCCTAACCGTCAGCCGTAACCCTCTCTCTGATCCATATCACTCCACACTCACCATTCCCACGGGGCATAGGCAGTTTCCTTTCCATAATTTATTAATGACACTGGACTGCACCCATCCATCTACCAACAAACAGTTCAATTCAGTTCAGGCGCTCAGTGGTGTCCAACTCTTTGTGACCCCATGGACTGCAGCACCCAGGCCTTCCTGTCCATCACCAACTCCCAGAGTTCACCCAAATTCATGTCCATCGAGTCGGTGATGCCATCCAACAATCTAATCCTCTGACGTCCCCTTCTCCTCCTGCCTTCAGTCTTTCCCAGCATGAGGGTCTTTTCAAATGAGTCCGTTCTTCACATCAGGTGGCTAAACACACGCCTGCTATGTGTCCAGTGCTGTACTGGGCCTGGGGATAGGCTGGGGGCGGAATGAGGTGAAGCGAAGAAGCCAGGAAAACAGACACAAGACCCTGCTCTTACAGGTCCCCGAGGAGGAGAGCAGTGGGCTGAGTTGCAAAGAGGACCAAGAATGTGTGATCTTCTGGCACCCTAGCCACAGCGTCCTGAACAGGACAGGCTGGGGCATGAGGTTGTGCAGAGGTGTTGGGCTTTTTATGGACCAGTTATGGCCCAACCACCCACCACTTGCATGGGATGGTAGTGCCCCTTGGCGGTTGATTCATGAAACTCTCCAGCAGCTGTTTTGCAAAGCCCTGAGGATTAAGCTCCCCTCAAGAACATCTATTTTTGGTTCCCAATTTTTCCATAATGAAATGCTAACAGGAGCAGCCAAAGGGCTTCCCAAAGGACTCAGAGGCTGCCTGCTGAAGCCCCACATTCTCCAACTGCCTGCTCCCCGGGAGTCAGAGCTGTCCTTCATTCTCAGGTCCAGTTTCTCCCTTCTATTCAGTTTGACTCAAGGGTCCTGGGGCAGCGGCCATATGTCCACTTTGCCAAGTGTGAGCCTGGCCTCAGAGGGAAGACCGTGTGCACATTCAGAGTGACGTGTTGGAAAGAACACTGGATCCAGCATCAGGAGGCTTGGATGCTCGCCCCACGTCAGTCGCTAACTAGTGATGAGATCATCAAGACAATAATAGCTACATTTATCCAGTATTTACTGAGTCAGGTGTTACACCAAGAGCTTTACATACATTGCTGACTGATCCGTACAGCAAACCTCTGAGGTTGGGATTATTATTTCCATTTTACAAGTGAATAAATCAAGGCACAGAGAGGTTAATTAACTTCCCCAAGCTCGCAGAGTGTGCGGCAGAGTCAGGACTTAAGCTCTTGGCAGGATCCACAAATTGGTCTTTTTATTTTATTTACTTTTTAAAAAACTGATATTTTTGATGTGGGCCATTTTTAAAGTCTTTATTGGATTTCCTATAATATTGCTTCTGTTTTATGTCCTGGTTTTTTGGCCATGAGGCATGTGGGATCTTAGTTCCCCGACCAGGGATTGAACCTGCAGCCCCTGCGTTGGAAGGTGACGTCTTAACTTCAGGACCAGCAGGGCAGGTCCCAGAGTGGTATTCTTAAATGTCCCCCAGGTAGCTGTGTTGTGGAGCCGTCTTCAGAATCTATGGGGACCCATCAGTTCTCACATTCAAGGAGTCCAGTGCCTTTGGAGGGTCAGGAGGTGAGGCGGTGATGCGGAAGAAGCCCAGGCTAGGCCCTCAACCCCGTGGGCATACAGGTGTACCACCAGCCTGGCAGAAATGCCGCAGAGGGCAGGACAGTCCTCGGCCCACCGTCCTCTCAATCTGGAAATGGTCTGTGGGAGAGGAGAGGAACTGCCTCTCATGACATTCTTCTCGGAATTGGCGATGCCACTCACACCGCTAATTCATGAATCTGTCATCCATCAGTTCATCGCGGTTCATCTAGAACCATTTGATATCGTGAAGTCAAGTCATTTGACAGACACTTACAGAGACCTACTGTGTGCTGGGCACTGGGCCAGATCCTGAGTCTGCAGAGGTGAAGTGGCTGACATGACGCTGCCCTTGGGGCTCTGCTGTCTAGAGGAGGAGACAGGAAACACACCTCAAAAAACAGAACCCCCCTACGACAGGCACTCCTAAGGGGACGGAGAGCAGCAGGGTGGCAGAGGGACCCAATTAGACGGAACAGGCTGGGGAGGCCTCCACGAGGAGGCGATGTTTAAACGGAGTCCACAGGAACACTTTTAGCCCATACCTCCTGTTGGTAGGGGCTTCCCTGGTAGCTCAGTGGGTAAAGAGTCTGCCTCCAGTGCAGGAGATCCCAGTTCGATTCCTGGGTCAGGGAGATCTCCTGGAGAAAGGATAGGCTACCCACTCCAGTATTTTTGGGCTTCCCTTGTTCAGCTGGTAAAGAATCCACCTGCAATGCAGGAGACCTGGGTTCGATCCCTGGGTTGGGAAGATCCCCTGGAGAAGGGAAAGGCTCCCCACTTCAGTATTCTGGCCTGGAGAATTCCATGGGGTTGTACAGTCCATGGGGTTGCAAAGAATCAGATATGACTGAGTGCTTTCACTTGCTGTTGGTAGAGAAGTCTCAATGTGTTTCCTGTGTAATGAGCAATTTAAATGCAGAGGATGCTCTCCCAGTCAAGGCCCCAGTCAAGGCCATGAGATTGGCTGACTTGGTTCTGACACTCAAGGGGCATGACCCACAATCCAGCCTGCAGGGAGGGAGCTTGTGGTTTCAGTGTGTGTGTGTGTCTGTGTGGTGTGTACCTATATGTGTGTATTTATATATCTGTGTGTGTATCTGTTTCTGTGTATGTACACAGCTCTGTGTGTGGTGTGTCTGTATGTGTACATCTGTGTGTGTGATGTGAGTGCCTGTCTGTGTGTACCTGTCTGTATCTGTGTGTATGTATATATCTCTGTGTATACTGTGTGCATATCTGTGTGTATCTGTGTGTGTTGTGTGTGTACATCTGTGTGTGACATGTGTGTGCCTGTGTGTACCTGTCTGTATCTATGTGTATGTATATATCTCTGTGTATCAGTGTGTGTAGTGTGTGTGTATATCTATGTATGTATCTCTGTGGTGCGTGTATATGTGCATATCTGTGTATATCTGTGTGTATATCTACATGTGTGGCTGTGTTCATGTATATCTATGTGTGTATCTATGTATGTGGTGTGTGTATATCTGCATATCTGTGTATATCTCTCTGTGTGTGCATATCTGTGTGTGTGTATGTGCATAGCTGTATGCATGTATATCTATGCGTGTATCTCTGCGTGGTGTGTGTATATGTGCATATCTGTGTATATCTACATGTGTAGCTGTGTGCATGTATATCTGTGTGTATATCTCTGCATGGTGTGTGTATATGTGCTTATCTGTGTATATCTACATGTGTAGCTGTGTGCATGTATATCTATGCGTGTATCTATGTGTGTGGTGTGCGTTTATATCGATGTGTGCACACACACATGCGGGAGAACAGGTTTCCCCTCTCGGTGCGCTGGTTTTCTCTCTGTCCCCCTTCTAAGGCGCGGGGGCTGGGACTGGCACGCAGCTTCTGGCTTTGGTGGCTGCTGGGGATTCGCCTCTCTGCGGGTAGGAGGCGCTGGAAGCGGCCTGGCGCGCTGGAGGAGGCTCGGCTCGCCTGGCTCCCCGTCCTAGCCGCGAGCCGCGCGACTGCCTCGCCTTCTGTCCGCGGAAGCCGGGCTCCTCCCCGCTGCCGCGGCGAGTCCAGGCTGCAGGACCAGCGTCGTCGCCCTGCCCGCCACCCCAGAGAAGGCCCACCAGCCGACCCGCCCCCACCTCAGACGTCTGGGCCCAACCTGCCCGGGCACCCCTGCTGCTGGGTTCTA
>SJYV01009585.1:164414-194367 GCA_006410875.1 Neotragus pygmaeus | reverse complement strand
CCCCTCCCTTCCCCCTCCCCCTCCCCCCTGGAGCTCTTGGCTCAAGGAGGCCTCAGGTTCTTCCTGCCCTTTGTTCATTCTGGCTGAGGGCTCCCCCCTGCCGGGTACTCTGCCTTGCCTGGCTCGCTCCCTCACCCACCCAAGGCCCCCTTGTGACTCCTGCATGCCTCTGCTCCATGTTTTTCCTTCCTCTTCCCACTAGAAAAGGGCTGTGGCCTCATCCACCTTTCGTCCTGTCTCTGGTCCCTGGACCCTTGTAGGTGCTCAGGAAGTCGTACTGCTGTGAGCAGGGCTTGGCCGGTGGACTGGTGATTCTCTTGGCCTCAGAAGGGTTCCAGGGATTCTGAGAGATGGAGCGTGTGTGGTGAGGTGTCCCTATGTCCAGGCAGCCCTTGGAAAGGGACTGGCAACTAGAGTTGAGTCCAGGACCCACGCTTTGAGGTGGCGTCCGTGTATCTGCAGTGTCCTGTTTGTAATTAGAGTAAGATAATAATGCCAGCCTCTTCCCGAGCTCTGGATGTGCATCTTTGGGTCTAGTCCTTTTGAACCGACAGGGTGGGGGTCCCATCTGCGCTGACAGACACAGGAATGTGTGGAGAGAGTTCACCTGCAGGGGATCCCAACCCCGGGTGGTGGAGGCCCACCTCAACGCACACAGAACCCAGTGCCCGCGTTCCCAGGTTTCCTTGGTTGGTCTGCAGCGTCCGCAGAGGTCTTGTAGTCCTGAGATTGCCCTTGGAAACTGCCCCTCTTCACGCCCAATCTCAGCTCAGCTGCGCTCTTGTCACGCCATCTAGTGGTAGAACAGAGAACTGCTGTTGAAGCTGGCTCCCTGGTTTCTTGGTTGCTATAGGTGAGGTTGCTGACTTTGATTTAGTAGTAGGCGAATGGGGTTTTTCTGGGATTTAAGGCCCAGGGGTAGGCACAGTGCAGGGTGTGCCCCAGGATCTTGTAGTCTGAGTGGATGGGGCAGGGATGGGAAGGTCGTAGGGGTCTGCCGGGCCGATAGGTCTAGAAGAGAAGAAGGCAAATGTAGCTTGGCCCAAGAGGTTGTGAGGGATGTGAGGCGGCCAACTCGGAAGTCAGGCTTAGGGTTCTGGTCCCACCCCCGCTGTGGGGACCCATCATGACCTAGGGCGCCCATCTCTGCAAGGCCTCCCAGTCTGGCTTCGTGATTTGCAAATCAGAGATGATAAATGATTTCTCTGCCATGGGGCTGTGATGACACTGAATGAGATGGAGTGTGTGAAGTGCCAGGGTCTAGTAAGGGCCACTGAACAAATATGAGCCATTTCTTATCCCTGCTGTTGTCAGGGTAAGGTTGGAGCCCTGAGGAATGGCTTGATTTCAGTATGTGAAGGTAACGGTGTGAGGAAGCGCATTCCAGAAAGAAGGGGTAAGATCATCATCTCCCAACCATGTGCTCCTGTGGTCTCTGTGAGACCAGTTGAGAGCTGCCTGAGGCAAAGCACATTCGAACACCAAAAAAGGAACGAAGGGGCCCACAGCCCACAGTGGCTGGGCCGTGGGGCCTCGGAGTCTGCGGTGCATGAGATCAGAGGCGTCGCCTAGCAACAGCATGATGGAGATCAGTTCCATTCTTCACTGGAGAATTAGCTGGTGGACAGTGTTGACACATTGGTGACAAATTCACCTTTATGTTGCTGCACTGAACTGTTTATAATAATTCCTGAGAAAAGAAACGGCTCGAAGGGTTGAGATAGTAAGTGTTGGGGGATTAAAGTGGTTGCCACGTATTAACAGACCGTTGTTTGTGTTGGCAAGATGCTTTCCATATTTTTTGCACAGATAAGAAGATTAAGCCACATCAGCCCAGGATTAAAGCTCATTTCTCACAAGTACCTTACTGACATTTTGGTCAAGAATTGTAAGTGGCTTTCCAGATGGGAGCTGTTTCCTGGCAGGTGTTGGAGACATCATTTTAGTAGGGGGATAAACAGAACAGGCCAAGATAGTCCAGTGTGCTCTCCTGGGTCTACAGTTTCTTCTGTTTAGTGTAACAGACGTCCTCAGGCACAGGCAGTCCAGCCGCCACGGGGGGGTGCCAGAGCTTGTTGTGGAGCAGCCGCCGTGGTTTCTGTGTACATACCTCCCTGCACAGCACAGTGGAGAAGGAAAGCCTGCATGCGGGGGTGAATGTGTGTGTGTTTCCAGCTTAGACAGTGGAAGTGTTACACAGAGTATCCCACGGTTACACATTTGACAGATGAAGACGGCATAGCTTGCCTCTCCGTGGAGCATGCACCTCGGGGTGGGTCTTCATTTTTTCTTTGAGGACCATAAGGATCTGCCCTTGGCTTAACTGCATGTTTGCTCGTCCGAAGCAGATGGTCTTGTGACTTGGTGAAAGCCCACCGCTCACCAGCTAGTTTCTTTGGGACTCTTCCAGAGATGTCTGTCTAGAATGTTCGCTGTAGCTGCTTTATTCCTGATGTTACTTCTCAAAAGAAAAGTCTCAGTGTCTCAGCTTCGAGGCCCTCCTAAGCGGGAGAGATGGGAGGAGGCAGGCTGGGGTAGTCACTTTCTCCCTTTTTGCCCCTGCGGTGCAGGGACAGCAGTGGAGGTCAGGGGCCAGAGTCAGACCTGCCTGGGTTGGAGGCCCAGCCCCACCTTGGACAAGCCACTTGGCCTGAGTCTCCATTTCCTGTTCTGTAGACTAAGGACCTGCCCTTTCAGGTGGTTGTGAAGATTTAAGACAGTGTTGCCAGCAATGCGCTGAGCATCTGCCTGGTCCATCAGTACCCCACAGTGAGTGACCACTGATGGGTGAGACCATCTGAAGGTCTGGACACTCCATCTGGAGTGTTCTTGCTGTGACTGCATGGCAGAGGCTGGGAGGCGTTTAAAGATGGGTTTCCCAAGACCTGTGTCACCCTGGAGGGTTGGGACACACACCCTTCGACCACGGGGCTGCCCTTGCTCCATGCCAGCTCCTTGCGTCTGGGCAGCTGCTGCCACCCACCCTTTCCCTCGGGACTCCTCCACCGGAGACTGGCTTCAGGTCTGTACCCTCTCCATCCCCCTTTCCTGCTGCGTCTGAAACAGACACACAAGTCATTTTGTTTTAAGGGGTTTTGCCACCAGTTAATCTCTGGGCAGAAAAGACACCAGTGAACCCTCCCTGTCCCCTGCCCTGCCTGTAGCGGTGGTGTCAGAAAGCCCACGGTTTTAAATCTGTCAAGCATAACGCTTTGTAAAACTCTCCTCTTTCTGACCCTCCTCACCTCCTCTTTTAGGAGACAGTTTAAGGGGCCCTCTTCCTGACAGAGATGTCACACAGATAACAGAGGTGCCTTCAGGGTGGGGCTTTTACAGCTTCCCACACAAGCACCCAGCCATCTGAGGACTTTCCCCCAACCTAGGCCCTGGGCCAGTAGTTTGTGCTTTAGGAGAAGAACCTGGCTCCTCGGTGACCCCTTTCTTGCCCACAGACCTCCACTCCCAGCCGAGAGGATGGTTTGGGGCCCCTTGGGTCCAGAGGCAGCCTGTACCTCAGGGACCCCCTGACTTCTTCACAGCCATCTCAGTTCCTTTACTCAAGAAGGAAATTGCCCGCCTGAGTGTCGTGGGTGCTCACCTCCCAGGAGCGCCTCCCCTGGGCCGTGCAGTCACGGGGGTGGCTCCCCTCTCCCCTCTCCCCGGGCAGGGCGTTTCCCACCCTGGCCTTCCTCCTGGCTGCCTGGCCAAGTGCTGCTCCGCCTTCTGCTTGCAGGCACTTCCTCCAGAAGCCTTCCCTGATGCGCTGTTCCTCTGCAGCCTCTCCGGCTTGGGTGCCCCAGCCGGCCCGCACTCTGTGCTTCCTCTGCGTTGTAATGTTCAACTCAGTCTGAAGTTGGCTCCTGGCAGGCAGGGGACGTGTCTCTCTGTGTCAACACCACACCCTAGAAACCTGCTTGAGGCAGGGGTAAGGGCTTTCCCTGGCTGGGAGCTGGGATCACAGTTGGGCTGGGGTAGCCCCCTGGGGCCCTGGAGCTGAGGAGGGCTGTGTAGGGGACAGTGGAGGAGGCGTTCAGACCAAGAGCAGCCACCTTGGACTTGGCATCAGCACCTTGGAAAGCTGAGGTGAGGCGGGCACCCCCAGTGCATCGCTGGCAGTAGTGCCCACTCTGTCCAGAGGAGGGCCATTCTTCCAGGTGACTTGGGGTTCCGAATCCTGCCCCGCTTCACACAGCAGTGCTGACTGCAGTTACCCATGGTCCTCAGGCCTCGGCACAGGTGTTCTTGCAAAGGGTTCCCTGGTCAGCTTTGGCCAGCATTTAAAACACCTGGTGGACAGACTCTGTGTTAAATAGCGTGCGTTTGGTTAACCTTTTACTGTTTCAGGTCTTTGTGGTGGCCTTAGTCTCTACAAATTTGCGGGGGTGGTTTTCTCTGCACGCCTGGAAAGAGAGCTGGCAGGGCTTCAGGCACTTCCTGGGAGCCTCGTTGCCCCGTCCCCATTGTTGTTCAGTCGCTATGTTGTGTCTGGACTGCAGCACCCCAGGCTTCCCTGTTCTTCACTATCTCCTCGTGTTTATTCAAACTCATATCCGCTGAGTCAGTGATGCTATCTAACCATCTCATCCTCTGCTGCCCTCTTCTTCTTTCGCCTTCAGTCTTTCCCAGCATCATGGTCTTTTCCAGTGAGTTGGCTCTTCTCATCAGGTGGTCAAAGTATTGTTGCTTCAGCATCAGCTCCTCCAATGAATATTCCAGACTGATTTTCCTTAGGAATGACTGGTTTGACCTCCTTGCAGTCCAAGGGACTCTCTAGAGTCTTCTCCAGCATCACAGTTCGAAAGCATCAGTTCTTTGGTGTTCAGCCTTCTTTATGGTCCAACTCTCACATGCATACACGACTACTGAAAAAACCATAGCTTTGACTAGATGGATCTTTGTTGGCACAGTGATGTCTCTGCTTTTTATTATGCTCTCTAGGTTTGTCATAGCTTTCCTTCCAAGGAGCAAGTGTCTTTTAAAATTTAATGGCTGCAGTCGCTGTCCAAAGTGATTTTGGAGCCCAAGAAAAAACAAATCTGTCACTGCTTCCACTTTTTCCCCTTCTATTTGCCATGAAGTGATGGGACTGGATGCCACGATATTAGTGTTTTAAATGTTGAGTTTTAAGCCAGCTTTTTCACTCTCCTCTTCACCCTCATCAAGAGTCTCTTTAGGTCCTCTTCACTTTCTGCCATTAGATTGGTATCATCTGCGTATGTGACATTGTTGATATTTCTCCTGGTCATTATTCCAGCTTGTGATTCATTCAGCCTGGCATTTCGTACGATGTGTTCTGCATATAAGTTAAATAAGCAGGGTGACTTGATGTACTCTTTTCCCAATTCGGAACTAGTCTGTTCCATGTCTGGTTCTAACTGCTGCTTCTTGACCTGCATATAGGTTTTGTCAGGAGACAGGTAGAGTGGTCTGGTATTCCTATCTCTTTAAGAATTTTCCACGGTTTATTGTGATCTGTACAAAAGCTTTAGCGTAGTCAGTGAAGCAGAAGTAGATGTTTTCTGGAATTCCCAAGCTTTCTCTGTGATCCAGCGAATGTTGGCAGTTTGTTCTGGTTCCTCTGCCTTTTCTAAATCCAGCTTACACATCTGGAAGTTCACTTCAGAAAGCAGAGCTGGGCTGGGGTCTCAGGCATACCTTAGGAGCCTCGTTGCCATTGTCCCCATTCCTTCCCCACACTGGGATCTCAGTCTCCTGTGTGATGGTGCGCATCTGCTGACGGCACAAGTGGTGACACGGGTCAGGTAAAGACCAGCCTGCCTGGAAGGGGGCACGTGCATGTTGTCGTGGAGTCAGGACTGATCCACAGGTTTCAGGCTTGGGGCCCTGAAATGGATGAGCAGAAGCGAAACTCGCGTGGCTCTGGTACGCTGTGTCTTTGGTAGAGAACTGACTGAAGTTCATGACTGCCAAACTGCCATCCAAGGGGCCTCCCTGGCCCCAGTGGCAGCGTTGCGCTCGCTTCATGACTGTGTGTCGATCATGTGTCAGGTATGAGACTGCGTTTGGCTGTGAACATGCAGAGGCTGTCAGGAAGCTTATGGTCCAGGGGTAGACGCAGCGGGCGAGCAAATAACCTTCCCCGCCCTGTCCCACCGACACCTGGAGCCGCCAGGCTCCGCGGCGCCAGGCCGCCTGTACACACACCCCCTCCGCTTTCACAAGATGTTTTACCCTGAAGTTTTCTGCCCCCAGTTTCCTCGTCCTCATTTTTCCCATGGTGCCTTGCACCAAGCAAGGGCTTCATCTGCCTATGTGATTACATGGCAGCTGGCGCTCCCACAGGAAGAAGGGCAGAGGGGGTTCAGTGCAGACATGACGGACAGTTCTCACCCTCCACGCCCTGGGTCACGGGGGCACAAAGCTATTCTGGGGGCTGTCTGTGGTCCCTCAGACTTCCTGACAGGCAGCCTTGGTGTCACCTGTGCAGATATAAGCCAGAGCAGGCTTCAGGAGCCCAGTTCAAACTGGAAGCTTCCCAGGGGAAGCAGTGTCTGTACCTGGGGAAGAGAAGGCGAGACTGTCTTTCCAGCAGAGGGACTAAGCCGGGAGAAAGTCCCAAAGTGACAGAAGCGTGGGGCACGCGGGGACCAGGGCTCGTCAGCGTCCCAGTCGTGGTTGGCGGGGCTGGCCTGTTCAGAGGGCCTGTGCCTCAAGTTGGGGAGGATGCTGCCAGGTCGTAAGCGTGAGTTTCGCACCAGTGGTTTCGGCGGCCACCCCAAGGGGTGAGGGTAGAGGCGGGGAAAGACGGGAGGTCTCAGCTGTGACCGTGGACTAAGGAGGGCGGATCCACTCACAGAGCCCAGAGCCCTGTGTGCCCCTCGCAGCTCTCTGCCCCCAGCTGCTCCAGAAGGCCCTGGGCAGGCCCCGTGAGCCACAGCCAGCCTCCTGTTCCCCTCCCGCCCCGCCCTGGGGGCCCCCAGGCAGCCCCTCCAGGGGCCTCTAGTCACAGCACAGGGAGCTCCTCCTCTGCCATCTGCGTGCCGCTTCCCGGCTCAGGCCCTCCTTACCGCCCAGCGTGGCCTTCATTTTCTCAGTGCCCCTCCCCGTACTCGTCCCTCCCTCAGTTACTTGTTGAGTCCCTTCAGGGTGCCCAGGACTGTTCTCAGGCTTTGGGACAGGAGGGGAGCAAGGCAAGGCCTCCCATCTCATGGAGTTGGTGTCTTACTCGAGCCAACAGGCCCTAACCCTGCGTGTGCACAGTGTGACAGGGGGTGGTGTCGCTGTGAGAGCAAACAGGCGTCCTGTCTTCCCTGGGAGGCCCATCCCGGGTTTCTTCTCCAGGCGGCTCTGTGTTTAGTGAGGTCTGCAGTGGCTAGGCCTCCCCTTTCAGGCCAGAGGTGCTTAGAGACCAGGGGCAGAAATCAAGCTCAGGCTGGCTTAAGCAAAAATCAACATTTGCTGGCTTAACTGAAGAGTCAGGGTGGAAGGTGGGGTTAGCTTTGGGCCTGCTAACTGGGGGCCTCCAGCCCAGCCTCCAGGGCTCCGCTTCCTTCTCCACCCCCAGCTTTGCTCCCAGCTGCATTGGCTCGGCTCCAGCTCCCCTTGTGGCGACACTCGGCCGCTGACAGCCCCGGGGTCCTCTCCCACCAGCTTAGCAGCCCCAGCAGAGCGAGGGGGCCCCTTCCCCGGCAGCTTTGGTGAAAGTCTTGGGCCTGAGTGCCGTAGCTGACAGCAGTCTGGCCTCGCTGCTGTGCCTGGTGCCCCCTAGGGCCGGGGCAAACAGCATCTCCCCTCTGGCCAGGAGCCAGGGCTGTAGGAAGTGGGCCTTGGGCTGATGCCAGCTCCTTTCTGCATGCCCTCAGCCTTGCAGCTGGCCTGGAGTGGAATGTGGAAGTAAGACTGGGACCCGGGCCCACAGCCCTCGATGCTGGGCTTGTCGGGCAAAGGGCCGTGGCAGGTGTCTGGCCATCCCCGTGGTAGAGATGTGTGTGGAAAAGCTGCTGCTCTCCCCAGAGTCCCTGCGGCTCACCTTCGCTGTCACTGCCCAGCAGGAGGGCGCGTTCGTCCTTCTTCGTTCACCTGGGTTTGTGGAGCTACACATCTGTGCTGGGAAACCCTTCCACGCCCCCCAATCTCCTGCCCTGTGGCACTGCAGTCTCCGAGCTGTCACTCACCCCAGTGGTGGTGGCGTGGGCTGCGCCGGTTAGGACTGTCGTGGTGAATCTGACTCGGGCGCCAGAGTGAGTGAGGCAGTGGAAGGAACGGTCACCATCAGTGGCCCATGGTCCCAAAGTGCAGACGGGCGTCTGTCTTGCTCCTCCGTGGCGTGGGAGTTTCGGGGGTGGGGCGGGGACAGTGTCCTGTGGCCATCTCCCTGCACCTCGTCCCCACCCCCTCCTCTTCAATATGGGTGGTTGCCATCGCCCCTTCCCCACACTCTGGTCCCTCTGTGCTTTCCTCCCCCCGCCCCCTTCACAACTGCCCCACCTCCTTACATCGCCAGCATCTGCCCCTCAGGCTGCCCGTCACCTCAGGAGCCGCCTTCACACCTGTCCCTCCATTCCGGGCTCCTCTGCTGAGGCTTCAGCGCAGCCTCCTCTCCCAAGATGCCCCAGACCCTACCCTCCGACCAGGTGCCTGCGAGTGCCCTCGTGGCCTGCAAACCGCGCACCCATCCTGTCGGGTAAAGGCTGTGCTAGCACGGGTTCCTGGCTCAGCCCAGGACTCAGGCAGGGGAAGGGCTGTGCAGATGCTGCCCAAGTTCGTAACAACACCCCCGTGCCCCCGCTTCCCATCCATGCCACCCCCCACAGGGCTCAGGAGCACAGCCAGAGCCCTGCACTCAGACCCCAGACAGAAAGGGGGTGCCCGCTCCGGCGGGTGGCAGAGGGCCAGGGACATGGCCCCTCGGACGGAAGACCAGTGGTGGTGACTGAGGATGACCGGCGACAGCCGTCTCCTGTTCTAGTGACAGCGTCCCAGAGGGTTTTTCCCTTCAGCAACAGCTGTGCAAGATGGACTTCAGTCCTCACAACTCCACACTTTTTCCTAACGGGCGCTCACTGAGACGCCCCGGTGGAACGCAGAGCTGATTTGAGCACAGTAATCCTCCAAAGAGCATGTGCCTCATGGGCAGAGGTTGTGGATGAGTTGCCCCTGGCCCCAGCTGGCCTGCAGATTTAAAAACAAACATTTTAAACCCAGGGACTTCCCAGTGACATGGGCGTTCTAAGCCAGTCTCAAAACCGTTTATTGGTGTGTACATGCACACAGAAAGATGCACATAGCTTTACACGCTGAACACTGCGCGTTTATACCAAGAAACTGTTTTCTAGGTGATCTGATGATCATTCGAGTTACTAGTTTTATGGATTTGTGTTTTGTTTTTAACTTATCACAAACAAATGTAGCTGTGTTTACTGTATGAATATAGTGTTGGGGGGAAAAACACCAATTTTTCTTTTTGCAGAAAAGCCTGCCATTGCTCCGCCTGTCTTTGTGTTTCAGAAGGAGAAAGGACAAAAGGTAAGGGGCGGGTATGTTCTCCCATCCCCTCTTCCCCCACCACCTCCCCCCAAGGTCGCAGCGCCGCCATGGGGCTCCGGGAAGAAGGCCTGGTGGCCTTAGGTTTACCACGGCCCAGGGTTAACAGAGGGTGCGTGGCAGGGCTCAGAGACCCTGCTTTAAGAAACAGAGGGAGCGCTTCCTTCTAATTCACTGCTGAAGTACTGCTGTGCATCAGGGAACCTGGTAGGGGGGAGGGGAGGGGAGGAGCTGGAGCAGTGCTGAGTAAGAAAAGAACAGGACCTTTACTGCTTTTAGGGGAGATTTGGCCCTAGCCCACTTGGCCTAAGTGCATTTAGAATAATTGGCAGCTGGCTTGCATCATGTGTTCACTACCTGTCCTTAAAGGTTGCTTTACATTTCTGCTTGGCTCTGTTGTTGGAAATACTTCGCCAAATTCATGGTAAAGACCTCGCGCGCCTGGAGGGCGAGGCGGTGGCTTCCCATGTGTGGTCCTTGTCATGTGTGGTCATTCACCTTGAAGTCATCAGGCCGTGTCCCTTCCTGATGGGGCAGTGTGGAAGGTTGGGGTTGTGTCTCGAGTTAGTCAACCCAGGCGTATGTGGGGACTCCCCTTATTTGTCAAAAAAAATGTGGACAGTGCCTGTCCTCGTGCCCGGGGACAGCAGGCGTGATGTCATGGCCACGGCAAGGTCTTAGAGTGACCCGTGCACTGCGTTGACACCAGTATTCTGAAATCTCTCTGTGTCTCGTTAGTGAGGACAGCCTCTGAGGGGCCCCTCAGCTCTGGACTCATGACCCACAGACCAGGTGGGTCCTCCCGAAGGTGACTGGCTCTGAGGCTGGGGGCTGCTGGCAGCCGAGCCGCTGCCTATAGACCCTGCCCCGTGGTCTGAGAAGAGGCCAGTCTTCTCCCTGTGTGCGGTGCAGTGTTCGAGGGCTGTGGGGAACGGTGCTAGTGTGGGGACAGGGGTGGGGAGGAGAGGCAGCTGCCCTGAGACCCCCCACCCCCCCACACACCCGCTTGCGGGTTATTTTCTGTTACCTGCTGGGTTTGTTCTTGCATGAACCTTTCCCATTGTCAGTTCTTCTGCTGAGGAATCAGAAAACACAAGAAAAGGTTCTTCCCTTTTTGCTTCTGTTTCCTGGGTCATGCTTTCTAGGTCCATCAGCCTCTGCTGCCTCCTCCCCATTGGGCCCTGACCAATACATACAGTTTAGTTTCACGTGCTTTTATCATTTGTCCTTTGGAAGTTCAGCCTCTGTGAAGGAGGTGATGTGTTTCTTCTGGCTTTTAGAAGTAAACGTGTTTGGTTTCTGCTTCAGATATGAAAGTCACTTATTTTACTTAGGCTTTCCATAAAATTGGGACTTTCTAGAACTTTGAATTTTACTGTGATTCTCTTTTGAACCACTTTTAGATTATCAACAAACTAAGGGCTGCCATACTGTTTTTGTTAATAAAACTTTATTGGCGCACAGCCCCGCCCAGTGTGTACTGGGAGTTGTGGCTGCTCTCTCACTGTCAGCTGCATCATGAAGGAGTTTGGACTGAGACCAAGGCAGCCTGCAGATTCAAACATATTTAGCACCTGGCCCTTTACAGAAAAAAAGGTTGGCAACCTAGATTTGAAACAAGTAATTGAAATAGATAATTCTGAAGGCTTTCCAAACATCAGCTGGATGAAAAACTAAAGTGTAACATTTATTCAGCTGAATTTAAAATGCTTTTAAAATTACTAATTCTTATTTCAGTACTGTTTTCATGGTTGAGATGGCTCTGTTGCTTTGTCCATTCAAAGGCCGAGTTACACTCATTACCTTCAGAAGGTTGATTCTTATGCGAACAGGGTGAGTTTGAACCTGAAGAGTTGCCAACAGGATGCTCATCCTCATGAAAACGAACACATCCGAATATTGACTCGGTGCCAGCTCTAAATGGGCTTCTAAAAATAGCTGACCATCAGCTCTTCAGATTCCTGCTCTCTGCTACTGTCATACTTGTGTGACAAGATCACTGGAAGGGCGTGGAAAACCTCTGCAACAGAGGCCAGGGGAGTCTGTGTGTTCATCAAGGCCCATGCCTGAGCTGCCGAGTGGGTGGCTGCCCAGTAGACATGGGGCCTCCTCCTTCTCTGCTGTGTGTGACCACTCGGGCATCAGGCGGGAAGGACGTGGAGAAGCCCGCACAGCTGGCTTGGTGTCTGTGTGGCCCCCGGGGCCAGGGCAAGGTGGGTCTGCAAGGAGCAGCCACCACGCCTTCCTGGNGGCCTCCTCCTTCTCTGCTGTGTGTGACCACTCGGGCATCAGGCGGGAAGGACGTGGAGAAGCCCGCACAGCTGGCTTGGTGTCTATGTGGCCCCCGGGGCCAGGGCAAGGTGGGTCTGCAAGGAGCAGCCACCACGCCTTCCTGGGCCCCCCCCCCACCCGGTTTCCCGTCTTGCCGCCATCTCAGCCCTCCCTGCTCATACCACAGGGTTGGGAAACAACAGGCTGCTGCTGTTTTTTTCCAAGTGAGCTTTTTTGCCCTTTTTCAACTTTCTGCAGCCCACCAGGCTCTAGAAACACTCAACTGTAAGTTGTGCCCCCGACAGTTCTCCCTTAAAAACAGTTGTCTCCTTGGAATTCCTCCCCACAGCCCCAATGCCACGGTCATGCCTGAGAGAGTGATCATTAATTCAGAAACATCCTGTAATATATTTAGTCCAGATGGAAATTGTCCTAAGTGTCACCCACACAGCTATTTTCTGAGCCACTTTTGGATCCACAGAGATCAAGGAGGCCCATTGTCACCTGTGGGCCCATTCCCTTCTTTTGGTGGGTAATCCGTAAACCGTTGGTGCACCCACAGGATGTACTCCAGGAGCCCCCAGTCCCCTTCAGAGACCCAGCTGTTATTATCAAATCATGATCAAGATAAAAGATTTGAAACTGAGAAGAAAAAAGTTAGGCTGCCAGCCTAGGCGTTTTTGGTGCTGGTTTGGTGACGAAACCACCTAGGATTTTCAATCTTTTCCATAGACAGGGTTTGAGTTGCCTTCACAGCAAACCACAGATCGGTGGCCTGCCAGTGGCATCCCTGGGTCTTGGGAAGAGTCCTCGGATCCTCCCATCATTCTGTGTTAGAGCCTTGGACAGCTGGAACTGCAGTCTTGATGCCAAAACCCAGACCAAGCACAAGAGCCTTTCCTGTCACTTCCCTATGCCCGAACTTCCTCAAGATGGCGCTCTTCACAAGATGCTGGCGTTTCCACGCGTTTGTGTTTTAAGGGCAAAGATGAAACCTTCTTAACTGCATTGAATGAAGACAGTTTTTTTCTTTTAAACAAGAAGAGAATTTGAATCTCCTTCTGTGGGTTGTTACACTGTTTGTGATAACTGAACGTTCCTTTCATTTACTTTATCTTCCAAATATTTGTTAATCTGAAGGCAGAAGACTTTGGGGTTACCCTGGCAGAATAAAGACAAAAAGCAGTTTGATAAAAAGACAGAAAGCAGTTACAACAGCAGTCTGCTGTTGGGCAAAAAGCAGAGTGTCACTGACAATGCTGGGAGCTTACTCTGTGTGTAACAAACATGTTCTGTGTGTGGCTTTTTGTCAGCCATCTATATTTTAGGATGATGTTAAAGGCTGCCAAAATCCCAATGTCTGACTTTAACAAACATGTTGAAAACCTACAGGCTCTTTAGAGCTTACTTTCCTTGTCCAAAAGAAATACTCAAGACCCTAGAAGAAAATGCTGGGGTGGCATTTGTATTTCTTTTTGTTTCTCTGGTATAGACTTCATCTCTGCAATACGCGGGGGCATTTGAACGTTTCTGTTCGAAAAGTGGGGATTGTTTTAAAAACACTAGTTGTTCTGCATACAGATGGACAGTCTCCCATGGAGCTCTGGGTTCGTCCCCTCTGGCTGGGCCTCCAGTGCTGGCCATAAAGCAGCAGCAGGCAGGTGTGGGGCCCCGCCTCGGCGCCCGGCACAAGTTGAAAGAGCAGCCTGAGGAGGAAGGCCTTTACGTCTGTGGATCTCATTGCATAAGAAGAGTCCATTTGGGCGACTTTCAGACATGTGGATGTGTTAACATCACGTGGCTTTTGCTTTTCCAAGAGTGTTTGAACGTTCTCTTAAATCTTTTATGTCGTTGCTTTCATCCAGCAGGCTCACACATTTAAAAATAGTCCCGAGTCTTGTCTAAAGAGGGTTCAGTCACTTCACAGGCATGAGGAATGTGGCTGCGTCTACAGGGAGACAAGGTGGCCCCATTGTCATTTAGTTCACAAAGTGAGAGGAGCTTGTGGTGGATGAGGTTTGGGGACCGGAGCCCACCTGTTGGATCCAGGCCACCAGTTTTGCAACAAGTCACTTCCATAGAAGCCCCTCCTGAACCTCAAGAACTGCCTCAAAGGATTCTGGCTTCCCCTTACTCTGGCTGTTTTCTAGATAAGGCCTGGCCTGGGAGACTCCTAGGCCAAGGGGCTCCCTCCTTCAGCCAGACCTCCCCGACACTTGGACACTTGCACTCACTGAGCAGGGATGCGTTTCCTTCCTCTCGGGTTTATGGGCATGGATGGGAGGTGCTGCCGGGGCTGCAGCTCCTGCTGAAGCCCCAGTCCCAGCGGCCAGACACGGTGCCGGCACTCACCCCACTGCCCGAGTATGTCTGAGTGGATGGCTTACTAACCCCAGGGGCAATTTGGTCACTGAGACCATTTCTTCATGGCTGCCACCAGCAGAGGAGCTTCATGCCGCAGAGGCCACCTGCCAGTTTTCAAAACCTGGGTCCGAATTCCTGGACACCTTAGGAAGTGCAAAGTCTGACACTTGGCCCATGTCACCATCCTCTGACAACGTGGAGGGCCAGCTCTCTTGGCCCGACATCCCTCCCGGGCAAGAGCGTCAGGAGATGCTCAACCTTTGAATCCCACCCCCTCCCCTGCCCCGCATTGCAGGCTTTGTTTACATTGAAGGAAAATTGTCTTTTTTGCTCCCAGTCCTCTGCAGAGCAAAAAGACTTGTCGGATTCGGGAGAGGAGCCTCGGGGGGAGGCTGAGGCCCCCCACCATGGCACGGGTCACCCCAAGTCAGCTGGTGAGCATGCCCTAGAGCTTCCTGCCCCCGCTAGCGCTTTGGCCCGCGCTCCCGAAGCCCAGCTTCTTCCTTTTCCACGAGAACTGGCAGGGGTAAGTCCGCCTCCCCCTGGCATCCCCCAGCCCGGGGCTCCCAACCCAGACTGGCCCCTCCCCCTCGGCCCTCACATCCAGACCCCAGGTCGCCAGCAGCTGGTGACAACTGAAAAGATGACAAGGCTCTCTTCAGCGCGCTTTAATTCCCGCTGCCAAAAAGTCAGCAAGGAGCACGTCCCCTTCTACGCTGAGACCTTTCTAGTCAGGGGAACATTCATCCACAGCCTGCACCTAATCCTGTTAGTGAAAGAAGCAAAGGGTCAGAAGAGGAATTGAGGAGCAGGGTAGAACTCTCCACCTCCAATTCAGCCCCTTCTCCCTCCTGTTTTTCCGTCTCTCCCTGAATTCGGGCTTTCAAGTTCAGAATCTTAGAAACACGAAAGGCTCCAGCTTCCTTGATCTGTAGGAAAAAGTGTCTAACGCCTGTTGCTTTGCAAGACCGGTTGTGTCTGGACTGTGGTTGGGCTGTGAACTGCTTGTCTTCAATCAAAGCAGGAAGAAGAGCTGCTTCCTTTGAATCGGAGGGAGCCCCCTGAGCCCTTTTTCTTTGTATTCAGAAGGCTTTGGAAGATTATAGGTGGAGAAGACTGTGAACTCTCCAGAACAAGAAATGTCTGGAGTTTTTGGAGTTTGATAAATCGGGAAAGGTAAACATTATCCTCCATTCAGGATCGAAAGCTTCATCCTCTCGGTACCTAGTGGCAGACCCGCCCCGTTCCCACATCAGGGAAAAGTGACTCAAGAGAACAGGATCCCACCCCACCACATGGCACCCAGGGCATCACAGCCCCAGCCCTCTCCCAGACCTTTAGTGATTCCTTGTGTCACAGCACCAGTCTCCCATGTCCTTGAGGAAACCATTGAAATTCAGCTAGAGCTACCAGACCCTGGGATTCGCAGAAAGAAGTGATGTTCAGTCAAGTGAGGCTGGAGCCAAATATTAACATTTGGAGGAATCAGTGTGTGGTGGAAAAAGAACCAGTCTGTCCCTGTTGGGGGCTGTCTTTCGTGGCCTGGAAGGGGGCTTGAGGGAAGGAAGCCCAGGGAAGATTCCAATCTGAGGTCCCCACTTGAGGGCCAAGAGCAGGAATTCAGAAGCAGTCATTTTCTGGGTTGGGCAAGAGCAGCTGCTGGAACCTTCTCCTGAGTCAGGTGACAGCAGGCACATGTTCCCAGTTCCCTGAGAACAGGTGGTCTTTGTGAGGATCTGCCCAGGAAACGGGGCCCCTCCACTGCTGTCTGGGTTGAAGAGCGCAATTCACGAAGAACCTTCAACTGCAGAGGTCGAGGGTTTTCTGTGGAGGGTGGCAAATGATAGAGGTGGCATCACGGCAGCGGCCCTTCCAGAAGCCAGGCTCTTTCAGACCCCTTTCTGCTAATGCCTGTGAGACAGGGCCTTGCCTTCTCCCTGTGGCCAGTCCAGACGCCGATTTCTGAGGCCTGGCCAACAGAACTCAGCTTCTCGATTCTTGTGGACTGTAGGTCAGAAGCTCTAATTCTGAGAAATGCAAGCAGTGCCCAGACTGAAAGATGCAAAGTCGAGGGCGATAGCAGGGAACGTGAAGATGGTTATGTCGCTGTGGGAGAGGGCCTGGGGCGGAGGGGGGGTTGTTTCTGAACGTGCCAGCTTTGTGGACAGGGCCATGCCTATGACACACACACCCGTGCATAAAACCACCTGTGTGGTATTAACACGGGTAACTGGACTTCCATCAGAAGTCCCAGCAGTGCTGCCGTCACACCATTTGTGACAGCTCTTAGCCATCCGCGGCTTTTTCTGCTTTTGGGGCACTAAGACACAGCAGAGTTTGTTTTTTAGGTCAGTTAGGGTGTGGATAGACCCCGATCCCAGCTACTTCCCGGGCTGAGATATTTCTGTGGTGAACTCGGACTAGTTGCTCTTGCTTCAGAGCAGATTTGGTGCTCACTCTGTCTCACTCTGGAGTTCAGGAAACACCCACATGTAACCTGACAGGGCTCATCCCTCACGTTCAGCCTGTTCTTCATCCCACAATCCTTCGGGGGATTGTAAAGCTGCGATATATCGCACACTGAATTGTTGCCTATACAGGGCCTTATCATCTTCCAGTCTCATCAGAGCCCTGCCCGTTGAAGCCCCACAACCAGGAAACAGCCTCCTCATAGCAGACCTCCTGGCTCTCACAGGGCAGCTTGCAAACCACATCCAGATTAAGTTCTTCATCTGACCTGGAGAAAGTGTTCCCAGTGCTCACCCCAAGCCTGGCTGAAGTCCCGAGCCAAGGCACTACCGAGCCTGAAACGTGTTACGAGCCCCACTGGGAAACCAAGAGTCTGGACCAAGTCCCCTGGCCGGACTGCTCCCCTGCCCGTCCTCTGGATATGCACGGGCTTCGCCACTCGTCTGCCCCTGCCCAGCAGGCACATCTATGGAGGCTACCTCATTTTCTCTTTTTTTTCAGTGTCTGCCTTTTGGGTAGAAAGCCCTGAGCTCGTTCCCTGAGTCAAAGGATAAACAGTGGTGAGTGGGCCTGCGGTCCACGTAAAGGAGAGGCTGCCTTGGCAGGCGCCTCCCTCAAGTGGGTCTTCATCCAGGTGTCCATTTTCCTGCAGTCACAGCAGCGGACTTTCTGGCTGGACTGTCCAGATGGGGTTCCATCCGGGTGCGGATCACCGAGTCCCTGGCAGGCCAATTGGTATTTTCTGGAAGGAATGTCCCTGACATGGTCTAGATTTCTCATCTTTCCGGGAGGCCAAGAAGGTAGCACCGCTCACTCCTGCTCACTGCCCGTTTGTCTGTGTCTCAGCTTCTTTGACACAGCCTCCTGCTCCTTCTCCACCTCCTGGACTGGCCTGGCGCCCTTGTCCCCTCAAGGCCACCCACGCCAGGCAGCCTCACAGAAGCCCTGTCTGGGGAGGGTGCAAGCCTTAGTAAACGGAATACTAGTGATTGCCGTCTATCCAGCCTTTACACAGAGGACGGGCGCTTCTCAGCCCCTTGGCCCTGTCCTGAGCCAGGTGTTCCCTCCAGTCTGGTGCTTGGTGACAGGGACGCATGCCCTTCACAGGACAAGCTGCTTCTCCCCAGGGTTCCACTGTGTTCTGAGAGGGTGGGCTACCCTGCCCACCCCACCCACTGATGTGGGACCCACGGCCACTGTGAAGTGCGCAGTCAGCGTGCCCTGATCTGAGCATCCCCAGGGCGTCAGCCCGAAGCCCACGTTATCAAGAGACGGCTTCTGCTGTGGAAGGAAGCAGAGAAGGACGTGGGGCTTCCACACCCCACTTCCATCTTGACTGCTCCCCCAAATCACAGATCCTGAGAACCTGCTCTCAAGACCCTCCTCACAGTCATCCCTGGAGCAGCAGCTCCCAAGCTTTGGGCTACAGGTCACTGGGCCCAACCCCATGTGTGCCCCAGGGAGTGGAAGATAGCACGAGGCACCAGGCCTAGACAGCAAGCTCAGGCCTTCTCTGACGGGGACCACGGGGTGGGGAGAGGCCAGGCTGCAGCTCACACAAACAGCAGAGGGGGCTTTCCAGCATGAAGAGCATCTCCCAAGGCAATCCGAAGTGACTTGACTTCTGGCCGCCTGCATCCTCATGCTGGCTCCTGTTGAGGAGAGTTACTGACGTCACTGTCTTCACTGCTTCCGAGTCAGCTGTTTCAGAACCCACAGGAAGTTCCAGCAGCTTCTGAAAGGCTCTCCCAGTGGAGGAGTCTCCTGTGTTGTCCTTCACAGGCCTTCGCCTCCCAGCCTGTCCAGGACCAGCAGGCTGGCCACACGCCTGTGGGATGGTTCTGAGACTCGGAGCGTGGACTTGAGGATCTCCTGAGGGCAGAGGTCTGGGAGTGTCTTGTCTCGCCAGGTGCCCTTTCTTCTCCAGATCACCAAGGGGGCCGGGGCTCCATCTTTGTGGTAGATGCTTGCTGAGCAAGTATCCTAGGTATTGGGTGTGTGAGTTGTAAGCCGAAGAGGCAGGGAGGGCCTCGTAGCAGGAGGCACACAACAGATGGGCACAGCAGATCACTTGTCACTGTGAAGCCCAAAACAGAGTTGAGGCCCGAGAGAGGCTGGAGGGTGGGGGCGGAGGAGCTGCTTCCTCTCACTGGGTGATGGGATGGCACGTGGGCTTGGTTCACCCTGGAGGTGGGCAGGACGCCGGAGCAGGGCGCACGTGGGGAAGGAACACCGAGGCAGAAACGGTGTCACCGTGTCAGAAAACGGGAGGGAGACCGCAGGGCTAGAGTGTGATAGACGAAGGGGCCTAGTGTAGCAGGAGGCCACTTGGAGCCAGAGGCGGGTCTGCAGCTCAGAGGCCTGGGCACACTTCAGGGGAGAGGCTCCTGGCTCCCATCAAATTCTCAGGGACACCCGGATCCCTGAGAGGCTTGGGGTGTCGCTGGCAAGGATAAGCAAGTTAAGCGTTGTTAAAAGAGCCCCAAAGTATTAAAAAAAAAAAAAACTGACAGAAGAAAGGGAGTCCAGAAATCACAGTCTTCTCCAACCAAAACGGAATGAAATTAGAAATTCCTAGCAGAAGGAGCCCTGGGGTATTCACACCCATGGAACTTAGGCAGCGGAAGAGGCAGCCAGACAGGAACCCCTTGGGATGGAGGTGGCGGAGGATCGTCCTCCCCAGGAGCTGAGAACCAGGAAGACAATCCTGGCCTTGCAGCTGTCAGGGCCCCCACTCTGCATACAGTCGGGGTGGTATGTGACTTGGCTGCTTCTCTTTGGCCAGCAAGCGCCTGGGATCCAGGTGCTTCCCCTGTACACATGGTGAGCGAGCCCCCACTGAGCACTGGGGCCAGACTCTTCCGGAACTTAGAGGCTAGCGGGGGACCCGGAGCGAGAGCCATGGAGAAGAGCAGGGAGGGGTGAGGCCACAGCCTGAGAGATTCGCACCTGGGTGGCGAGGAAAGGGAAGGTGTTGGTGAGAGACGAGTGTCTACAGGGGCTGGCTGTTCCAGATCCCAGGCATCCTTCAGGAAGCCACAGGTGCCATGGGCCTCAGAGGCTGCCTGCCGTGGGGAGGTTTGGTACAGTCGAAATGCTTGTTGAATGAAAAGGAGGAAAGAAGTTGAGGCCAGGACTTGGGGGCAGGGTAGCAGGGGTAGTCTGGGACTGGCAAGGCCTGCTCTAGAGGAACAGCAGGAGGAGACCCTGGAGCCTGTGCCTTCACAGTGTCACCCAGGGCAGGGGGCACCCGAGAGGAACCCCTGAGGTCCTGGTGACGGCTCTTGGCCATCAGCTGCCATCCCAGGCCTGTTGAGTGACAGCGCTGCAACGGTGCCTCTCTCATCAGCCCCCCACGGTGAGAGGGTACCCCACCCTGGTCCTTCCTGTCCACACCGTCCCCTGAGCACTGAAGCCCTGCTGCCCTGGGTGTGACACTCCAGGAGGTGAGCTTGCTGGGAGGGTGTGGGCGGTCCAGGTGTGAGGCCACCCATCGACCCCNTGAGAGGGTGCCCCACCCTGGTCCTTCCTGTCCACACCGTCCCCTGAGCACTGAAGCCCTGCTGCCCTGGGTGTGACACTCCAGGAGGTGAGCTTGCTGGGAGGGTGTGGGCGGTCCAGGTGTGAGGCCACCCATCGACCCCTGCACCTTCATCCCTGCAGAGGAAGCACTGGCCGCACTGTATTCCAAGCTTGGCAGTGGAAACCTGGGCCAGCGAAGCCATTTGCCCCGGGTTCCACGTTCGAGACTCGGCCGACTAGCTCTCGAGCCTTTGAGAGGGAGTTGAGCGCCTCCACGCTCCGAGCCCTGACCACTGTCTTGTGCTCAGCTAGTGCCCGCCTCCTGAATCCTCCGGGGGTATTTTATTTTGTTTTGAGCCCCATGGTATGTTCACAGTTGCCCCGAGGACCACTGAGCCCGTCGTGTTAGGAGGCTTTCGCATTTCCCGAGCATTTTGATAGATGGTCTCTGAGGGGGGCGGGGGTGCAGTCTGGGGTCCTTTACTTACTGTCCTTTAGGACTTGTTTCCAGACTCTGCCTACCGCCTCTTTTTGTCCAGCCTGCAAGCTTGGATGGTGTTCAGGTTTTTAAAGGATTGTAAAAACAGAATATACGTGTGGCCTGAATGGGGCCTGTGGAGCTGGCCCTTTACTGGAAAGCGCCGCCCCGGTTCTCAAGGGTCCCAGCCTCCTCATCTGCAGCTTCTTTATTTTACAGCTTTTACCCGACCCGCGGTCCTGTAGCTTGCAAAGCACTTTCACATGCATCATCTCATTTAATCCCTCACAGGCTCAAGGCAGGTGGTCCTCATTTGGCCAAACGTAGCCCCTGAGGGGCTTTTCTGAAAATAAGAAAATTGGCTCCTCTGCTTCCCCTTCAACTCTGGTGCTTGGGGCTGGGGGGTGGGGATGTTGACCCCTCGGAGTTCTCTTTAGGCTGGTTAGCGCTGAAGAATCACAAGTCCCTGAAAGAGGAAGTGTCACCCCAGATGGGGCCAGGGGCTCTTTTTAAGCTTCTTAATTGCTAGTCGTTCGCATTCTAAAACCAGAGGTTGTTGGGGAGGAAGTTCTTCATCTACCTTTCTCAGCTGTGATTGTTCAGCGGGTCTGTAGTCTGAGCTGCTGCACACTTGGGCCCGTGGCACCGAAGCACTCAGCTACTCTGAAAACAGCAGCCTCCATGGAAATTGGGTTCCACACCAGGGGAGGTGCCAGGGATGGGGGCCCCGTGACCCAGTGTCCACGGCCCTGCTGCCCTTCAGGGTGGAGAGGTCACCTCGGCAGAATGGACTTTGGCCAGGGCCTTTTTTTCTCTTTGATTGGGATGGGGGGTGTGGGGGACATGCCAGTGAGCTGTACCCAGTGGATAAACTTGGATACTGATCCTGTGCCAGGAACATTCCCAGTTAGGAGTCCTTGGCGCAAGGCCTGGCGAGGCGGGGGCAGAAGGTGCACAGGAGATTTTCAGGCATTAGGTCGAAAGTCTGACCTGGGCAACTGAACCCAAGCCCCACACCCTTGGTGCCGCATTTTGGGATCCATTGGTGGCAGAAGTCAAGAGCCACCAGGCCGTGTGGCCCTCTCTGATTGCCCTGACGTGTGTTCTCATTTCAGAGGTCAGCCGGCAGCTCCAGCCCCGAAGGTGGAGAAGGTGAGGATATCTCTCAAATGTTTCACCAGCTTCGGGCATAAAAGTGGAACCAGCCTGATTTTTCTTCTCCTCCTCCTCATTTTGTGTAGATTCTGACCGAGAAGATGGAAATTACTGCCCTCCCATCAAGCGAGAAAGAACCTCCTCTTTAACGCAGTTCCCACCATCACAGTCAGGTAACAGTGGCAGCCCTTTACTGGGTGGTGAAGCGGCTGTGTTTGCAAGCCTGCTGCCTCCTGTGGTGCCTCCCACCCCTTGTGTGTCTCCAGTTATGCTCAGCCTGAGGCTCAGTTTTTTTGGGGGGCGGGAGTAAGGTTGGAGCTTGGCTGAGCACATCGCAGACACCCTTGAGAATCAGTGACACTTAACGGAGGGGTGGGATGTCAGAGCCATGTTTGGGGCTCTGACCATTAAATGCATGTCCACATTGTACGGGCCGCTGGCTATGTGTGGACTGAAGGTGTGGGAAGTGGAGGGTCCCCCTCGCCCTTCAGCAGTGAGCCTAGTGCCCAGGGGGGCCACTTGAGAAGCCCAGACACACAGACAGTACATGGGGAGTCCAGCAGCCCTGGCAGACACTTTGGTGGTGGGATGGCATGAACTCCCCAAAGAGGGAAGCTTGGGGGAGCCCAGAGGGCTTGGCCAGGTTGGGCCAAGGGGTTGGAGCCTCCAGGCCAGAACCAGATCTGTGCATACACGGAGGCGAGGAGACCATCTGGTGGACAGTGGTGGACAAAGCGGGGTTCTTGGGTAGAAGGCGCTGGGGGTACTGAGTAGGGGGTTCTGCAAGCCTGGGGTTGCCGCTGTTCCTTGCAGGATCAAAGCTGCAGCAGGGCCCCCAACTCCCCACCCAGCCCGAGCATTGCCCACTGCTCTCTGCAGCACTGGCTTTCACATGCCCTCCAGCTCCCTAGCTTGAAGTTCAGTCTTGGGAATTCACTTAAAGCATTTACAGCTGTGAGCCCTAAGGATGTCACTTTAGGGGAGAAAAGACTCTTGGAAGCTTAAAGAGTACCTGAGCGTCCCCTTACCATCACCCCTGTGACACACCTGAGTTCATGCCTGTTCCCTGAACACTTGCCTTGGGCACAGCTGAACCCTTTTTCATAACTGCAGGAGACACTCCCCCGACTCCAAACAGGTGCTGTGGTTTGCACTGAGGAGTCCTCCGGACAGCTTGCAGTCCAGTCCATTCTTTTTTTAAAGCTTTCTCCACGCTTGTTGCATGGGCCTTAATACAGGAGGGGCAGCATCCGTTTCCTGGCTATAGATCACATTCCTTCCTGCTCACTGCCCACTGCTAAGCCTCACTTTTTCCATCAAGAAAGTATAGCGGAGAAGAGAGGTGGTTGTCTGTGCTCTGGTTGTAGGCTGGAGAAACCAAGGACCAGTGGACATTAGACATTAGTCCTGTCCTCTGGCACATTCCCCACTAGGGTTCAGCTTAGCCATCAGGCGTGTAAAGCCAAGTGGTCTGCGTTCAGAGGCCTTGGCTTTCTGCTGCACTCTGATTCCACTTAGCTGCCTGCAGTCTGCACAGTTTGGTCTTCAGCCCCACTGTGGTGTTGCCTGGCCCGCAACCAGGGAACCAGTTGCTTTTTAAGATTCTAAAAGGGGGTGTGGGGGGAAGCTGCAGCCAACCGAGCGCCGACTGCTGACAGGGAGTAGGGTCTGGGGCTCGGCCTCAAGGAGCGTCTGCGTCCCTCCCGGCTATGCTCTTGGGGATGCACGGGCAAGGCAGGAGGCCACAGCAGACCAGAGTTGACAGATAGGTATCAGGCAGATTCAGACTGTTCCGCTGGACCCCCATGTTTCGGGGCTGTACGAAGAGTCCCGGGGTTTTTCACTTTTGCTAGAGTGACTGAAGGCCAGGTTCGCAATGCTGACCCCCCAACCGCCGCAGCCACAGTGGGGCCTAGAGATGCCCCCTCAGGTGGGAGAAATGCTCCCAGGCGTGTCTGTCCTGCCTNTACGAAGAGTCCCGGGGTTTTTCACTTTTGCTAGAGTGACTGAAGGCCAGGTTCGCAATGCTGACCCCCCAACCGCCGCAGCCACAGTGGGGCCTAGAGATGCCCCCTCAGGTGGGAGAAATGCTCCCAGGCGTGTCTGTCCTGCCTACTCACGCTATTTTCCTCTTGTTCCTCCCCTGCCTGCACCTCCTTGTCGACAGTATCCAAAAACAATGTTTTTATGCCATCCACCTTCTGCGAGCCATCTGCAGGCAATTCTGACTCAGAACCAGGTGAGCCTTCGCGTGCCTTTGCCCTTCACCAGCTGGTCACTGGGGGTGTCCTGGGATGAAAAGCACTTGCTCTCGTAAAACACTGTCTTAAACGAGGGTGAGCAGTTGGAAATCAGCACTATTTCTCAGTTTGTGTTTCCCAACTTTCAACGGGCAGATGTAGAATCCAGACTTCTGTGAGGCAGACTTCTGTGGCCCTTAATATTGGTTTCTGCGAGCAGAGCCTAGTTACAGGGAGCTTTAGGTCCCTTTAAAAAAAAAGACAGAAGCAAACACACAAAAAATCCATGGTGAAATACAGTACTCGTTTTTCAAATTTTTACACAAATACTGTACCTCTGTGTCATTAAAAACTCGGAAATACAAAGAATGAAAGAATCCTCCTGTTCATTTCCTGCCACACTGCCATCCCCGTGGTCACTGCTCTGAAGTTTATGTAATTTTCCAGACCGCTTCTCTGTGTATTAAATTCTCACACTGACTAATATTACTTAGATCTATTTAGATAAATATATTTAATCACAGCTTTAAAACTTTATGGCGAATAGCTTGATCCTTTCTGAAGAATGTGGAGCCTTTTCCTTTTTCGGTCCTTCACTAGAGAACCAGCTCCAAGATTTCCTGAAAGTTTCTCCCGCATGGCTGGAATTCCTCATAAAAGATTTAATGAGCGAACATAACCATCCGAATTCTGTAACCCAACCCGCCTTGTATAAATTCACTGCTGACTTCAAAAGCAAGGCAAACTCAGTCAGCCTCTGGCACAAGGGCGCCGTGGGGGGAGAGGTGAGCTGTAACTTTGAGGGTTGATTTGATGGCACTGTTTGAAGCGGTTGAATTTGTTCTGACTCCAGAGGCGAACTGTTCTGAGCTGACCCCTTCACGGGGCCTGAAAGGGAGCTAGGTGGCTTTTTGTTTTTTATTTGGCCATGCTGTGGCATGAGGGATCTTAGTTCCCCGACCAGTGTTTGAACACGAGTGCCCTGCATTGAAAGGTGGATTCTTAACCATTGGACCACCGGGAGGTTCTGAGGAGCTTGGTTCTCAGGGTTCCTTGGGGAAAGCCTGGGCACTGGCCGTGAGTCCCACTCGGGACTGTGGGGGCTGGGTCATAAAAGGTCAGCTTGGCCCCTGGTCCCCTTTGCAGTGTGCAGTGGGGACAGGCTGACCTGTCCACTCCACAGAGTGAACTGCTCAGCTCCTTGCCCGCCTGCCTTTTAATTTTTTTAGCTTTTATTTTGAAAGAAAGAAAAAAATGTAACCCTTAAGAATAAGGTACTTCTCCATCNCCATGGACCGTAGCCCGCCAGGCTCCTCTGTCCATGGGATTCTCCAGGCAAGAATACTGGAGTGGATTGCCATTTCCTTCTCCAGGGGATCTTCCTGACCCAAGGATTGAACCCAGATCTCCTGCATTGCAGGCAGATTCTTTCCTATCTGAGCTGTGAGGAAAGCAGGCATGTGGGGGTAGGATCAATAAGGTTCTCCCCCAGGACTCACTGCAGTTTGGGGACTATCACTGAACCTTGTCTGTGGTTCCTCTTCAGAGAGTCGTCTAGAGATCATGCATCCCCAGGTCCCACGCAGGGTGGGGAGCTGCTCTTATTAAGTCTTTACAAGCTGGGGTGGGGATGGGGGCCTCGTATGAGAGAATAACTGAGGANATCACTGAACCTTGTCTGTGGTTCCTCTTCAGAGAGTCGTCTAGAGATCGTGCATCCCCAGGTCCCACGCAGGGTGGGGAGCTGCTCTTATTAAGTCGTTACAAGCTGGGGTGGGGATGGGGGCCTCGTATGAGAGAATAACTGAGGAAAGGGGCTTGCTGGCACAGTGCGGGCAGGGGGAGCCCCAAACTCTGGCCCACTCCCTCCTTCCCAGCCTTCAGCCTCTGAGGAGTGCGGGGACACTAGGGTTCAGTGTGGGATGCGGAAGGACTGGACCTGAGCAGCCCCCAGGTGGGCACCTGGCATACCGGTGCCCTCTGTATATGCGGCTCCTCTCCCCTCATCCCTGGGCCTCGGCTTCCCGGTCTGGGAAGTAGGTCAGCCGTCTTGGCCCTCCTTGGAGTTGCTCCCAAGGTTACTGCCCGTGTCCGCTGTGACAAATCCCCTACAGCTCTTGTGAGCTGCACCTCAGCAGGGCTGGAGGGCTGCTGCTAGCTGGGAAGGGCATGGTGGGGGCGTGCAGCACACCAGCTGCTGGATCTGCAGAAGCTTGGGACTTGGAGACTGGGCGGGGCCCACGGGGCATCGGTGACGGTGGTTGGCCTTCAGATCCTTCCGGCTTCCAGGCTGCTCTGCCGGGTGGGTGGCATCAAGGGTGTCTCTCTGTCTGTCTGAGGGCCCCCCCACCCCCCGACAAAGCAACAAGAGGGGACTGAGCCCGTCAGGCCCTGAGGAGGGAGAGGGCGGTGGGCGCCCTGTCACCTGGCAGGAGGTGGTTCTGTTTTGTCTGGGACGGGCTGGCCCCAGGAGGTCTGTGCTGGCAGCTGGGCCCCACTGTGAGTCTGTCTGGAGAGGAGAGGTGCGGGGTGGGGAGCACTGTACTGAGCTGTTCTGGTGACAGGGAGCCAGCCAGGTGGGCGTAGGTCTGTGCATCCACCAAAGAGGGTCTGGCTGAGGAGGCTGACACACGGAGCAGGTCAGCATTGGCTCAGCATGCCCCAGGGTAGGACCTTGGGCCTGGCTGCCCACCAGGGCCCCTCACACGTAAAAACCAACATCAGGGGCAGGTCATCTGGGGTAACGGTGGAGATGGAGGAGCTTACCAGAGTGGTGAGGCTGAGCCAGCCAGGGTGAGGGTCGGGTCTGGGAGTGGCGAGAAGAGGCGTCAGGAGCCCTTGGCCCTGCGGCAGGGACAGAGGTTTGCTGGAAGTGGGGAGCAGGGCTGGAGTGCTGGTCTAGCCACCAAGGCCCCAGCCCATCCTCAGTGGGGGCCGTGTTCAGGGCTGGTGCCCTGTGGGGTGGGCTGGATGAGGGGGGTGAGAGCCCAGGCCTTGGAGCAGGAGAGCCAGGTTAGATCCCAGCTCGACTGTGGGACCCTGGGTGAGCCCTGTAACAGCCGCCTCCTGGCCCAAGCCACGTTGGCGGTTGCCGTGGGAATGCAAGGAGCCGGCGCTGTGGGCTGGGGAGGGGCCTGCCCCCTCCAGGGCCCAGGGCTGACTTGCCTGGCTGCTTTTCTGTCCCTCTCTGTCCGCAGGCCTCGTTGTCTCTGCCTACAGCGTTGCCCTCAAAACCCCAACCTCCTTCTTGGAGGGGGTGGCGAGGACAGGACGGTACACATTCACCGCAGGTGAGCAAGCCTGCATGACATCTGGGCTTCTCCTCAGGGGCCCTTCCGGCACTGGTCTGGACCCCTGACTCAGACTGGGGCCCTTCCTGCCCCACCTGCCCCCACAGCCGCCATCGGAGCCATATTTGGCCTCACCTCCTGCGTTAGTGCCCAGGTCCGCGAGAAGCCCGATGACCCTCTCAACTACCTCATCGGAGGCTGTGCCGGAGGCTTGACCCTGGGAGCACGCAGTGAGTGAGCCCCGCGCCCCTGACCTCTGCCAACCCTCCTCCCTCTGCCCATCAGGGTGGGTGTGCAGAATGTACATCTGGCGGGGGAGAAGGCAGCACCCGCAAGAGGTCCCGCGCCTCTGAGTCTCAGCCGCCAGCTAGTTCAGCACTGCTCAGGCACCTACTGCACATCCACCTCGCTACACCCTCCTGCCCCCATGGCTCGGTGTGGCCTGCATGGACTTGCTCTGCCCCCATCCTGCCCTTGCTGTCTTGCTCTCTCTGCTGCAGCTCCACGGCCTCCTCGCTGTTCCTCCAGCACCCCAAGGCCTTGGCATGGCTTTGCCCTCTGCCAGAACACCCTTCCCCCCAGAAGTCACTGTCCCAACCCGCCATGTACATCTCGGCCCCCGCCTGCCTCGCCTATGTCTCTCTCCCTCTGCCACGTCTTGTCAGAGAACACAGGGTCACTGCCCGTCGCGGGGAGCAGTCGGGGCTGGCTTGGAGCTGTTGGCACCCAGGGCCCCACAGGGAAGCGGCTGTCACCGTCCCCACCTTCCAGACGGGGGCACTGAGGTCCCAAGGAGGTGAGGTGGCCCGAGGTCACCCACGTGGAGAAGAGGAAGTCTCCCCTGTGGGAGGCCGGGCCCCAGGCCAGCCTGGTACAGCAGAGCCGCCTGGAATAGGAAGCAGACACCGCTCTTCCCGCCTCCCATAAGCCTGGCGGGTGGGGGCAGCCGGCCAGGGGAGAAATGGAGGCCACACGCAGATAAACACCCCAGCCCGCTGGCTGGAGTGTCTGTGGAAGGTTCCAGCCGGGAAGAGAGGGAGGGTGCCACGCCCTCCTGGCCTTTGCTGGGAGACCTTGGCTGAGGTCTGGCTTTGACCTGCACCCCTGAGCCTGCAACGGGGTGTGTGAGCCCGGCGCTCAGTAGGCAGAACCCCCTTCCCAGGGCACCTCTCAGGCCGCAGGCATCTTGCGTTCTCCACTTCACAGACCACAGGGCAGACTCGGCAGGACTGAGACCTGCCAGCGGCCTTCAGGCCCCCATGGCCCCCACGCCTGGAAGCCTGGACTCCCGCCGCCCACCTCCAAAGGCAGAGGCCCCGGGGCTCCGTCCCTAAGGAGCATGTGGTCCAGCCCTGGCCACCTGAGCTTGGAGGGAGGGCCGTCCTCGGGCGGTGCTCAGGGTGGGCGTAGGCGAGCCTCGCTCCCCACATGCTGTCTGATGCCAGTCTTCCGCCCCGGCAGCCCACAGCTATGGGANCCTAAGGAGCATGTGGTCCAGCCCTGGCCACCTGAGCTTGGAGGGAGGGCCGTCCTCGGGCGGTGCTCAGGGTGGGCGTAGGCGAGCCTCGCTCCCCACATGCTGTCTGATGCCAGTCTTCCGCCCCTGCAGCCCACAGCTATGGGATCGGAGCCGCTGCCTGTGCATACATGGGCTTGACGGCCGCGCTGGTCAAGATGGGCCAGCTGGAGGGCTGGAAGGTGTTTGCAGAACCCAAGGTGTGAGCCCTGTCGCCGCCTCCTGGGACCTCGGGCAGTTTGAAACTTGTCTAAAAATAATAAATCCTGTGTATATTTGTGTGCATCTCTCCTTCTCTGTCATTCTCCAGGATGAAGCCCTGTCCAGGTGACAGAGGCTGGGTGACAGGCCAGGGCGGCTCAGGGCAGACGTGGGAGAGAGTGAGGAAGCAGCAGGAGATAAGGCGTCTGGGTCTGTGCCTGAAGGGGCAGGCGCGGCGCCAGCTGGGCCCCAGTGTGGGAGCAGGTGTCAGGCAGAGGTCGCCGGGCCTCAGCCAGTTCTCTGTGAATGGCCTTGGGGACTGACAGTGGGGAGGTTAGGGGGGGCCGGGCCCCGCAGCCCTTTCTGTGGCCCCCCTGCAGCTCGCAGGCCAGCCCCTCTCTGGGCCTTCCCCCAAAGCCAACAGCATGTGGAAAACACGCCCAGGCCCCACGCACGGCCCATTTCCAAATTCCTGGGCACTGGAGCGGAGAGCCCCAGATGGCCTGGCCCCCAAGCCCCATCCCCATCAGGTGGGACAGGTGGGTGACCGGCCACCGGGAGCCTGCAGGGCAGGGGCCCTCATCGGCAGTGCGAGAAGGACTCAGGACCTTGCACACACAGCCGCCTGTCAGGCCCGGTGATGCAGGCGGCCCCAGAATGCTGGCGCAGTCCTGGGCTTTCTGCACAACCAGCTCAGTTCTTCCTGGCAGCCAGAGAGGAAGGCCCTGCGTGTCCCAGCACGCCTCAGTGGGCCATAAATCAGTGCTCTCCAGGGCCCACCCTGCAGGGTGGGATCATGTCCTGGCGGGGGTCTGGGTGCTGCAGGAGCACCCTGGGGGATCCAGGGATGGCAGGAGTGGCCCTCCCCCGTGTCTGCCCCAACCCTCCTTCTCCTTCCTTCTCTCCCGGAGCCTGATACGGTTGAAAGCCAAACTTGGAGCCT
>SJYV01009585.1:142981-163115 GCA_006410875.1 Neotragus pygmaeus | reverse complement strand
CACACTGAGCCCTTCTGCACGGACATGGCCCCTTCCCAGCACCACCCCAGAGCGGGCACCAGTGTCCACGTGCAGCCTGGGACCAGGCGCCAACTTGGGGTCACATCCAGGCCTAAGTACCCAGGTCCAGACTTGGAGGTCTCTGAGAGAGGCTGGAGATACCCCCCTCACCCCTGCTGGGGGACCAGCCGGCCTCAGGGCTCCCAGACCTGCGTTTGAGACCCAGCACTTGGTTCTTTCCTGCTGTGTCCTCAGTTCTCAACCCCGTCTCCCCGCCCCCAGGCAAGTGGACGGGAGTGAAAGCCTCCTTCAGCTCTTCCCTGAAGAGGGGACGTGGCTCCACCCACAGGAACGCCCCTTCCATGCCCACTGAGTGGGGGTCAGGTCCCTGACTCCAGCACCAGCCGGGCCTGTCCCTGCGGTGGCCGGCAGGGGGCAGGGCCTGCTCTGCTCAGGCCGGTGCCCCCAGGTCCTGGCCCTGCGGGAGCAGGGTAGACAGATTCTCAGAATCAGTAGTGTCTCTGATGGTGTTGGGGCTGCCAAAAGCTCCAGTTCAACGCCCCGCAGCTGGTCACTTCCCGGCCCCCACACCGCAGTAACTTCCAGAACCAGATCTTCCTAGGCACCCCACCTCACCCCCACACAGCCTTCCTCAGTCTGGCTCTCCTGAAGCCCAATCCGAGTGCCAGGTCCGAGGGCCCACAGAGGGGAGGAAAAACTCATTCAGGGCCAGCCAGCCCCAGCCTGCCTCCTAGCCTCGGTTTCCCTTGTGCGGGCGGGGATGAGGGTTGGAGCAGGCCTTCCAGGGCCCCCAAGATAGGGCAGGAGGGAGCAGCTGCTCGCTGGACCCCAGGGAGCCCCAGACACAGGCCCCCTCTCCCATAAACATTTACCAGGATGGGAGGTGCCCCGTGAGGATGGCCCCCAACCAGAGCACCCTGTGCTCCCACTGTTATGCCTGGAACCCCACATACTGCCCCGGCCACACCCCCGTGTGGGGCACTGGAGGGCCTTTCTGGAATCACCTAGACCAAGCCATCCCCAGCCCCAGTGGTCTGGACTGGAGCAGAGGGGCAACTCAGAGGAGGAGCAGGGGCCTCACTGGAGGGGACTAGGAGGGCTTTCTGGAGGAGGCGAAGGGAGGACCTGGGGATGAGGGGCTTTCCAGATGTGCACCGAGGGGAAAGGTGTCCCAGGCAGCGGACCAAGGAAGATCCCAGGACTGAAGACCCCTGGGGACAAGGCTGCCCGGACTGACCCAGCCCCCCAGCCTAGGCCGTCTCTGAGCTGTTTGCAGGCCAAGAAAATGTGAGCAATCCAAAACAAAAGGAGGAAAATCTTCAGCCCTTCCCACCACCGGCAGGGCACAGTTGTGGATGGCATTGGTACTGTCAGCTCGTTTTGTCAGTTTGTTGAGTCCTCGAAACCCATGCCCTTCCCCGCTCCAGAGTGAGCTCTTCACTTTAATCTTGTTTACAGATGAGGAAACTGAGGCCCCTAGAGGTGATGTCGCAGGCCCCAGCTCACAGTGGGCACTCAGTTCTCTTTTTGGGGGGGGCCACACTGAGCATCGTGGGAGGATCTTAGTTCCCCAACCAGGGATCAAACCTGCGCCCCCTGTACTGGAAGCATGGAGTCCTAACCACCAGACCACCAGGGAAGTCCCCAGTGTTAGTTCTTTTATTATTATTAGCTGTCGTTGGCAAACAGCATTATAGGCTGCCTCTGAAGGACTTCCTTTGTGGTCGCCATGGTGACAACAAAAGCAACCCGGTGGGAGGAGGGATGTGTGCTCCCGGCCAAGAGATCTTAAAAGCAAAATTATAACCCCAAAATTCTTGTAAAAAGTTGCGTTGGACATGATCTAGGGGGATACATAGGGCTTTTGAGGAGGCCCCATGGGCCAGCCATCTGCCCCACACTGGACCTGGAGGCTGATCTGCTGCCTTCTCACCCCTTTTCACACCCTTCTGGCTCCAGAATCCATCCAGGACCTACCCACACCTCACTCCCCACAACCCAGGGCTGCCCCCATCAGCACCACCTGAACCCAGGTATTCACCCCCATCCTGGTCCCTGGCTCTGCGCTTGCCCCCCAAGTCTGTCTTCCCACAGCAGCAGCTGTGTTTGCACTCAAATCAAGCCCCGCCCTGCTCTGAGTCAGGTCCCCCCCCACTCTGCCCACAGCCCTCCAGGGCTCCCATCTCCCTGGGGGTAAAACTCCCAGGTCCCTCCCTTGCCTTCTGCTCCTCCCTCTCTCCCCCTCACTCACTCTGCTCCAGCCACACAGTCCTGCCCCAGGGCCTCTGCACAGCTCTCTCTCCCCTGACCTGTCCCCTCCCCTATAGCTCCCCAGTTACCACCTTCAGTTCCAAATTCAAAAGTCACCTCCTCATTGAAGCCTTCCTGACACGCCTCTGAACCTGCATCCTGCCCAGCACCCCACATGCCCTTTGCCCTCTTCTATTTTTGTCCATCGCATTTACCAGCTTCTAAATCCTGTCATCACTGTGTGTACTGTTTAGTAGAACATGGGGCATATCCCAGTTGTTACACCCTCAGGTCAGCACCCAGCCCAGGGACACAGCAGGGATGTGTAAATACATGGCCCAGCTCTGCTCTGAGTGGGGACCCACTCAGTTCACCCCCATAGTTGATGGTGGTGGCAGGGTGTGGGGAGGAGGCAGGGTCAGGCAGGAACCATCCGTGAATGAGGGTCTCAAAGTCAAGACTTAGAAGTGTTGGACTTCCCTGGTGGTCCAGTGGTTTGGACTCCCCCTTCCAATGCAGGAGCTGCGGGTTCGATCCCTAGTCAGGGAAGTAAGATCCCATGTGCCTTATGGCCGATAACCCGGAACACAAAACAACAGAAGCAATATTGTAAAAAACTCAGTAAAGACTTTTAAAATTGCCCACCTCAAAAAAAAAAATTTCTTTAAAAAAGCAAGACTTATACATCTTTACCAAATACCACATGTGTCAGGCAGAGTCTTGGGCTTGGAGTCCCATCAGGTGACAAGACCCACAAGGCTCCCACCTTCCTAGAACTCAAAATCTGGTCTGGAGGAAGAAATAGTAAAATGGTAAAAAAAAAAAAAAAAAAGAAGAAGAAGAAAGAAAGAAAGAAATANCATGTGTCAGGCAGAGTCTTGGGCTTGGAGTCCCATCAGGTGACAAGACCCACAAGGCTCCCACCTTCCTAGAACTCAAAATCTGGTCTGGAGGAAGAAATAGTAAAATGGTAAAAAAAAAAAAAAAAAAAAGAAGAAAGAAAGAAAGAAATATACATATGTATGTATGTATAGTAAAACAATACAATGAGCAAACATGTAAATGAACAAGAGTGATTTACACAGAACTATGCTGGAGAGAGAACTAAAGTGACACGGGAAAAAACAGGGCCGTGAGCCAGTGGGTATGGTGGGGGCAGTCAGGGAGGGAGAAACCAGCCTGGGGTGACTGAAGGGAGGACATTCCAGCCAGAGGAAACAGACGTGCAAAGGCTGTGGGGTTGGAAGAAGCGGGGAGCAACCTCCCATGCCAGCTGGGAAGCCACATGGCAGGTCAGGGTGGACTGTGAGCAGATTGGCCCCCCGGGTGGACCCAGCCTGTCAAAGCAGACACCTTGGAATCCATCCTGCACCCACCATAGCAGGCACTTCTGGCCCTCTCTCCTCTGAGCCCCCGAAAAGGGCATCTACCACCATGCCCACAGGGTCACCACACCGAGGGGAGGGTNGTTGGTGATGGACAGGGAGGCCTGGCATGCTGCGATTCATGGGGTTGCAAAGAGTCGGATACGACTGAGCAACTGAAATGAACTGAACTGAACCCTGTTCTAGAATTCAAAGGGACAAAGTCAGTGTAGCAGGAATTTAAGGTCATGGGTTTGACATCAATGAGACTTGGGCTCTAACCCTAATTCTGCCACCCACTAGTGGGGTGACTGAAAAATTTATTTCCCTTTTGTGTCTCAGTGTGGTCACCTGTAATTGGGATCACAGTGCTGCCTTCTTTATAGGGTCCCTGTGAGGATGAACTGGCATTTGCAGGCTGACATTACTGGAGTTCCTGCTCCGAGAGCTAGCAGATCCAAGATATCCGTGTTGGTGGTGACATCAGTGATCCCAGGTCACCCGCATGGTTTTCTCTGTTTCCATGGGGTTAGGTTTGGTGGGGATTGCCACCCATATCTTTGAGATGGAAGTGGTGAAGTCTAGAGGATGAAGGGACTGGCTCAGAGGGCCACATAAACCCCCTACCTCCTGACCTGATGGGATGGACCTCTGTGTGTTCCTTGGCACGTAGGGTGATATAGCATCACCAACCTTCTCAGTGGATGGCTTTCCTTTTCACTCTGCATCAAGGAACTGAATCAGTCTGTCTGCCTTTATAGCAAATTCTCCAGCTCCAGTGTCCACTAAACCAAGGGAAGCCTTTCTTCTCACAGAGAGAAAGCCAGAAGTGGGACTAGAGCATTAAACATCTCATACTTGCCACCGCAGAAACGAGGCCCCATGGCACTGTGTTAAGTGTGCTGAACTGCAGCCACCCTCCTTAGGAGCTGACAGCTGCCACCTGCAAGTGAGTATTTCTGTCTAATGAGCCCATGAAGCCTCAAACACTAATGAAAACATCCTTCAACATTAATAATGTGATTAGGTGAAATTGGACAGTGATGGCACACTGAATGAAAAAGGGGTTCCCTGGGAATGTGAGAGTCAGTGGATTGTGGGAGGTTTGCTATTTTAGGCAGGATGGTGGCTCAGAGGTTAACGCATCTGCCTCTAATATGGGAGACCTGGNTGAAATTGGACAGTGATGGCACACTGAATGAAAAAGGGGTTCCCTGGGAATGTGAGAGTCAGTGGATTGTGGGAGGTTTGCTATTTTAGGCAGGATGGTGGCTCAGAGGTTAACGCATCTGCCTCTAATATGGGAGACCTGGGTTCGATCCCTGGGTGGGGAAGATCCCCTGGAGAAAGAAATGGCAACCCACTCCAGTATTCTTGCCTGGAGAATCCCATGGATGGAGAGATGTGATAATGTCACATCTCTCGTGTCACAAAGAGTCGGACATGACTGAGCAACTTAACTTATGCTATTTTGGGGAGCAGGGTGTCACTTCTCCAAGGGAGAGACTTGTTGGGTTGATCAAGGGGCATTGGTGTCCTTCCCAGAGAGGAACCAATGTGGAGAGGGGGAAACTCAAGCTTTCTGCAGGGAAGGTGAACTCCAGTCTCAGCATTCTGGTCTGTGAAATAAGAGAAAAAATGACATCATCAGGGAGATATCGTTTTGTTATGTATATATACACACACACACACATACACACATATATATACCACACACACATATATGCTATGTATAGATGTATATACCACACATATATATGTGGCATTTTTATAATAAATAAAAATGATGGAATAGAGAGGAAGGTGGGAGGGGGCTATTCAGGATGGGGGACACATGTACACCTGTGGCTGATTCATGTCAATGTATGGCAAAAACCACCACAATATTATAAATTAATTAGCCTTCTAATTAAAATAAATTAATAAAAAAATTTGGTGAAGCTCTGTTTATGGCCATTGTCAGGGTAAAGTCCTCCCTGAATGAAATTTTTCAGGTGGGTGAAACTTATGTGGGTTTTCTGGTTCCTTCTTTTATTGAGAGGCTCTTTACAGTCTATTCCATGCTTCTGCCTTCTTAGACACTGCTTCCTGGTTATTGCTTTTTTGTTGTTTTATTTATCTTTTTGTTTCTCTTCACTATGAGGCTGTCAGTTCCTTTTTTTTTATATTTTTCATTATGGAAAATCTCAAACATATACAGAAGTAGAGAACATAGTATAATGAGCTCCCATTTATCCAACACCCAGCTTCAATAGTTATCAATTCAGAGCTCATCTTTTTTTCTTTATCCTCTCTACCCACTTCCTTTTCACCCTGCTCCAAGTTATTTTAGAGTGAACTCCAGCTATTATATCATTTCCTTGCTAAATATTTCAGGTTATACCTCTGTAAGATAAGGAATGAAAAAAAAATAGACACAGTACCATTATCACATCAAAAAATTAGCAATAATTCCTTGACTTCATCAAATGACCAATCTGTGTTCAAATTTCCCTGAATGCTTCATATATATCTTTAATACTTTGTTTGCATTAAGATTGAAGTAAGTGATGAACTGACATAAATTTTTAAGTCTCTTTTAATCTACAGATTTCCTTATAAATTTTTTCTCTTGTGATTTATTTGTGAGAAAGTCTGGTTTGGATCTTTTGTCTTGAAAAGTTTATCACACTGAATTTTCCTGATTGTATTTGTGTGGCCCAGTTTAATAGTTCCTCTGTTGCCTGTATTTCTTGTAAATTGGAAGTTAGATCTAGAGGCTTCAAGTTCAGCTTATAGGACCACTTCACAGGTAGTGCTGTGTTTTATCAGAAAGTATGCAGTGTCTGACCATCTCTTTGGGACAGTGACGCTCACTGCTTACACTATTAACTCACTGATAGTGGCAAAATGTTGCTACATCAATTCAATGATGCCATCTTTGTTTATTAGCTGGAAATACCTGCAAATAGATGCTTCTCTTTGTCAACTGTACAGTTACCCGAGGGATAGTTTGTTTAAGAAAAGCAAATTAATGCTTGATTGTTTCCCCCTCTCTTTACCAGTTTTTAAGATATTAGTTTTTCATTTGTATCTTCCAGTGATGACTAGTTAATTTTTGATTTTTATGAACCTGTGGATTGAAATGTATCTGATGATGAAATCTATCCTAGTTATTATCATTATTGAAGTTCAAATTGGCTCACCTTGGCCAGCTGGAGCCTTTTTGAGTTTGCTCCTGAGTTCTTTTGACCTGACCCTTCGAGAGTTACATAGTTTCCCTAAAGACTTTGTAGACTTATGAAATCTCTGCCCCAGGCCTTTAATCAAGCATTTCTCTAAAGATTCTTGAACTTCCCTAGTGGCTCATATGGTAAAGAATTCATATAGGAAAAATGCATATATATGTATATATGTTTAAGATGTACTAGAAGTTAATACTGCAGCTACCAATTCAGTTTTAGGACTATAAAACTACTTAACCTCATTAATCTTTTTTAAAAATTAATTTATTTTAATTGGAGGCTAATTACAATATTGTAGTGGTTTTTGCCATAGGTTGACATGAATCTGCCATGGGCATACATGTGTTCCCCATCTGAACTCCCTCCACCTCCCTCCCCATCCCATCCTTCAGGGTCATCCCAGTGCACCAGCCCTGAGCACTCTTTCTCATGCATCGAACCTGGACTGGTGATCTATTTCACATAATAATATACATGTTTCAATGCTATTTTCTCAAATCATCCCACCCTCGCCTTCTCCCACAGAGTCCAAAAGTCTGTTCTTTACTTCTGTGTCTCTTTTGCTATCTTGCATATAGAGTCATTGTTGCCATCTTTCTAAATTCCATATATATGTATTAATATACTGTATTTGTGTTTTTCTTTCTAACTTACCTCACTCTGTATAATAGGCTCCAGTTTCATCCACCTCATTACCACTGATTCAAATGCATTCTTTTTAATAGCTGAGTAATATTTCATTGTGTATATGTACCATAACTTTCTTATCCATTTGTCTGCTGGTGGACATCTAGATTGCTTCCATGTCCTGGCTATTTGTAAACAGTGTGGCAATGAACATTGGAGTACATGTGTCTCTTTCAGTTCTGGTTTCCTCAGTGCGAATGCCCAGCAGTGGGATTGCTGGGTTGTATGGCAGTTCTATTTCCAGTTTTTAAAGGAATCTCCACACTNACCCCCGCCAATCCCAGCCCCTGACCCTGAAGCTGGGTTAGTTGTCACTTCAGGGGTCTGAAAGTGGAGGGCAGAGTTTTGAACACCCATCACCTTGTCTGGCTCGACATCCAGGGCTCAGAACCCAGGGGAGTCCTGAGATACTGGCCAATTCTAGCACCCCTGGCTGGAGAGTGACTGTCATGGGAAAGAAGTACACACCAACCTCCCCCACCAGGGATCTCCACCCCCCGTCCAGTCACCCTTCCTTCCTCTGCTCTGGCCCTCCTTGGGTTTGGCACCTAGAGAGGTCCTGCTGGACCGCTGGCCCCACATAGGCACTCACGGGTCCCCACTTGAAGCCAGCCAAGCCTCCAGGGGTCTTCCCGGACCCTCGAGGGCCTCTGTCAGTGTCAGCCCCAGGCCAGCCCACGTCTCACCCCTGGGGGCCCCAGGACTCTGAACACTCCTTGACCCCAAACAGAAAAGGTGTGAGCCCCCACAGGGGCCAGGCACTGGGGGGCACCAGAGGCTTTCAGCCCGAAAGTAGGGTCTGCAACAAACCTGTGATGTGGCCTAAAATTTACCCCCACAACACCCATCCAAACGCTTTTATTTTGCCCCTCCTTTCTTTTCACAGCAGTCTTTTAAAAATATTTTTTCCAGCTTATTTTTTTTTTCCATAGGCAAAACAGAGTCAGGCCACACATGTAAACTATACCAGGGGTGCTCAGGAGGGACACCAGCCCCCCGGGCTCCCCAGAGGCCGCCAGCCAGCGTTTCGTTTCTCCTCCCAGCAGCGTTCCTCCCCCAAACCAGCGCATCTGTGTCCTTTTCCCTTCCCCTCAAAGAAACAGCATCATACCATCCATCCCTGCTGTTTTGCAGCCCTTCTGATTCCCTCATAACAATATGTCCCAGATTTCTTCCCATAATGAGCCTTCTCTGGCCTTTTAATGGCTGTATAATATTTCCTCTCGGGGCTGGATTGCCGTCCCCAGGAAAGCATATGCCCTGGGTCCCGGCATTTTGCGGGTTTAAACGGCGAATCCATAAATCCTGTAGTGGGGCTTCCCCGGTGGTTCAGTGGTAAAGGAGCCTCTGCCAGTGCAGGAGACACCAGTTTGACCCCCTGGCCTGTGAAGAGCCCACATGCCACAGAGCAGCATGGCCCAGGCGCCACAGCAGCTGAGCCTGTGCTTTAGAGCCGGGAGCTGTAGCTCCTGAGCCCACTGCCCTCGTGCCTGTGACCCACAACAGGGGAGGCCGCGGGAGCCACACCTAGAGAGGGGCCCCCAGTCGCTGCAGCTGGAGAAAAGCCCTCCCGCACAGCCAAAAATTAACAGCAAACAAACAACATTGTGTCTAAAAAAAGAAGTCAGGGTAAATTAAAGGAAAAAAAGCTGCAACAATGGCACTGTTCTTGTGGGTCAATATACTCGCACCCTTCCTAAAAATCTTTTTCTTTTTTGGCCACACCCCATGGTGTGCAGAACTTCCCCAACCAAGGATCAAACCCGCATCCTCAGAGTCTTAACCACTGGGCTGCCAGGTAAGGCCCTGGAGTTGTTTTTCATTGATAAACTCGATATTCGGGCTTGCCTGGTGGTCCAGAGGTCCTCAGACTCTGCGCTCCCCGAGTACAGAGTCCAGGCCGCATCCCTGGTCAGGAAACCAGATCTCACACGGTGCAACTGAGAGTTCACACGCTGCAACTGAAGATCCCGCAGGCCGAGACGAAGACCCGGCGCAGCCAAATAAAATAAATAAATATTTTAAAATAAATAAATAAACTTGATATTTTTAGAGCCGTTTTAGATTTACAGGAAAACTGAGCAGAAAGTGCAGAGTTCTCACACAGTACCTTACTCCCCTAGTGCACACACACAATTCCTCCCCCAGCCACCTGCTTTTTAAAAAAAAATCTCTTGGCTGAGCCACACAGCATATGGGATCTTAGTTTCCTGATCAGTGATGGAACATGAGCCCCTGCACTGAGAGGGCGGCATCTTAACCACTGGACCAGGGAAGTCCCTCCCCTATTATCAACATCTTGTATGAGTGCATTTTATTTGTTACATTTGATGAACTAACACTGATACATTATTGTAAACTAAAGTCCATAATCAGCATCAGGGTTCCTTCTTCTTCCCCCACCCCCCGACCCCCCGTTGTTCTAAAGATAAGATTTTTTTTTCTTTTTTTATTGAAGTATAGTTGATTTACACTGTTGTGTTAATTTCACATGTACAGCAAAGTGACAGTTCAGCTCAGTTGCTCAGTCATGTCCAACTCTTTTCGAGCCCAGAGAAGCAGCATGCCAGGCTTCCCTGTCCATCACTAACTCACAGAGCTTGCTCAAACTCATATCCATCGAGTAGGTGAAGCCCTCCAACTATCTCATCCTCTGTCGACCCCTTCTCCTCCTGCTTTCAATCTTTCCCAACATCAGGGTCTTTTCCAGTGAGTCAGTTCTTTGCCAAAGTGTTGGAGCTTCAGCTTCAGCAGCAGTCCTTCCAATGAATATTCAGGGTTGATTTCCTTTAGGATTGACTGGTTTGATCTCCTTGAAGTCCAAGGGAGTCCTAGAGTCCAAGAGTCTTCTCCAACACCACAGTTCAAAAGCATCAATTCTTCACCGCTAGTTATACATACGTGTATATATTTTTCATATATACATACTATATACATGTATGTATATATGAAAAAATATATATTTTTTCATATCCTTTTCCTTTATAAGTTATTACAAGATATTGAGTATAGTTCCGGAGAAGGCAGTGGCACCCCAACTTCAGTACTCTTGCCTGGAAAATCCCACGGACAGAGGAGCCTGGTAGGCTGCAGTCCATGGGGTTGCTAAGAGTCGGACAGGACTGAGCAACTTCACTTTCACTTTCATGCATTGGAGAAGGAAATGGCAATCCACTCCAGTGTTCTTGCTTGGAGAATCCCAGGGACGGTGGAGCCTGGTGGGCTGCCGTCTCTGGGGTCGCACAGAGTCAGACACGACTGAAGCAACTTAGCAGCAGCAGCAGCAGAGTATAGTTCCCTGTGCTATACAGTAGAACCCTTTGTTCGTCTTTTTCTATACAGTAGTGTGTATCTGTTAACCCCAAACTGCTAATTTATCTCTCCCCCATTCCCCTTCGGTAACCATAAGTTTGTTTTCTTGTCTGTGAATCTACTTCTCTTTTGTAAAGAAGTATGTTTATATCATCTTTTAGAACCCATGTACAAGTGGTGTCATGATGCTTGTCTTTCCCTGTCTGACTTACTTCACTTAGTACGAGAGTCTCTGGGTCCATCCATGTTGCTGCGAATGGCATGACTTCATTCTTTTTGTGGCTAAGTAGTATTCCACTGCATATGTATATCCTATGTCTTCTTTAACCATCCTCTTTCAACGAACATTGAGGTTGCTTCTGTGTTTCGGCTATCGTAAGTAGCACAGAAGTGCACTATTGTAAACAGCACAATGGTGCGCATTGGATGAGGGCTCACTGCTGGTGTACATTCTATGGGTTTGGACAAATGTCAAATGATAAGCATTCACCGTTGTTTTGGGTTGGCCAAAAAGTTTGTTTGGGTTTTTCTATCACATCTTACAGAAAAGCCTGAGCAAACTTTTTGGCCAACCCAATAGTACCATGCAGAGAGGTTTCACAGCCCTGAAAATCCTCTGCTCTCCGGCTATTCAGCCTTCCACTGGGGCTCCACCCCTGGCTCATTTCAGACGTGTCTGACTCTTCGCGACCCTATAGACCGTGGCGCACTGGGCTCCTCTGTCCTTGAGATTCTCTAGGCAAGAATACTGGAGTGGGTTGCCATGCCCTCCTCCAGGGGATCGTCCCAACCCAGGGATCGACCCTGTATCTCTTATGTCTCCAGCATTGGCAGGTGGGCTCTTTATCACTAGCGCCATCTGGGAAGGCCTACCATTTCCACCTTCGCCTTCTCCAGAGTGTCCTGTAGTTGGGATCACAGTCTGTCGCCTTTTTCCGATCAGCTACTTTCACTTAGTCACGTGCATTTAGGCCCCCTCCATGTCTCATCATGGCCAGGTAGCTCATTTCTTTTTAGCACCGAATCACATTCCATTGTTAGAATGTTCCACACTTCTGTTTCTTTTTACCTGCTGAAGGATGTCTGAGTTGCGTCCAAGCTTTGGCAACTATGAACAAAGCTTCCATAAGCATTCACGTGTAGGTTTTTGTGTGGACATCAGTTTCTGTGTGGATATCAGTTTCCAACTCCTTGAGGCGAATTCCACGGAGTGTGAATGCTGGGCCCTGGTCAGAGCGTGTTTCGTTTTGCGAGAATGAGCCGCCTCCCAGAGTGGCTGGCCCGTTCTGCATCCCCAACAGCAATGAACCTGAGTTTTGTTGCTCCACATCCTCACTAGCCTTTGATGTTGCCTGTGTTCTGGATCCGGGGCATTTCAGTGGGTGTGTAGCTGCACCTTGTTGTGGTTTCAATTTGCTTAAATATGAGATAAAGCTTTGTTGAGTCTCCTGTTGGGAGCCAAGCATGGTTCCTTACGTCTCTTGTATGATTCAGGCCAGGACGGAGGTGCTAGTAGCCCATTTTGCAAATGGGGAAACCAAGGCTCAGAGAAGGAAAGCTGTTTGCCCAAAGTCACACAGCAGATGGGGTAGAGCCAAGGCCTTGTGATAGGCCCCAGAGCACTTCCACCTGCTGTGTCCCAGGCCCTGTGTTGGGCACTAAGTGATGCAGTGATGAACAAGACAGACCCAGTTACCCTCCCAGGGCTCACAGTCCAATGAGGGAGACAAACACGTGAGCAGTTACAGCCTGGGCTAACCAGGTCTGTAATGTGGCTGCCCCGTGCACAGGGTCGGGGGGCAAGCACTTGACCGGGCCTGGGTTGTCCAGGGATAATAGGGTGCTGAAGCATGTGTAGGAGCTTTCCAGAAGGGGAGAGAGCGAACCAGCCCAGATGAACAGCAAGAAAGATGGCTCAGAGGCACGAGGGAAAGTGGCGTGGTCATGAGCGCTGGCTGTGGCATGAACAAGATGCTGGTTCCAGTCCCTGCTCGGCTCACTGGTAGCCAATCAGCCCTTTCTTTGGGCCTCAGTGACGGCTGGCTCAGTGGCCTCACTTTGGCCTTGAGGATGCAGTGACCTCTGCAGTCACCACGCTGGGCGCAGCAGGCACTCGGGAGCCAGAATGTAGGAGGAAACTGGAAGGGCAAGAGCAGGCCCCCGCCCCGCCCCCCCCAGCTCCTGGATCGGGGAGTTGGGGGTGCAGAAGTATCTGCCCGGAGGTTGGTGGAATAACATAAAAGCATCCAGAATTGCAGCTTCTGGTCTCCAGTCTCAGCTCAAAGGAAACGGCCCCTGGCGGTGGGAGTCGGCTTCCCGCCCCTGCCCCAATTGGATGCTTCCTGCCCCAGGCCAGCCCCCACTCCCCCTCTAGCACTGTAGGACCTTCAGGCCCAGGCATTCCCTGCCCACTCTCTGCATTAAAAATAAATAATGAATAATGGGCCCAGCAGGCATGACCTGGAGGGGAGGGGGGTGGGGAAGAGAGGCCCTCCGCCTCCTCCCAGACCAGTCCTTCCCCCAACTCCAGTCCTGGTGGAACTGAACCAGAGTCGCCTCGACCATCCAGCGCCTCCTGTGGCTTACTTACCCTCTTCCTCACTGCCTGCACTGGGTAGGGGGGTACACCTCAAATTGTCAGATTAAGCAAATAAAAATGTAGACGGGCAGTGAAGTTTGAGCTTCCTTTAAGCAATGAGCCATGTCCTACGTGGGACATAGTTATGATTTTCACCTGAAGTCCAGACTCAGCCCGACTCTCCAGCGGCCTGCCCCTAATCTTGCCTGGGTGGACAATGGGCCACGGTGGGCCTCCCCGCATTTGGAGCAGATATTCGGATGCAGATCCACACTGACCAATCAGAGGGACGCAGCCCCACGGGACCCTGGGGGCCTCCCTGTAAGGTGGATCTCCCTCTCAGGCACTGGACCTGGGGCCTGGGATCGGGGCCCAGAGGTGGATGGGGGCACCTGAGGCCTCATCTCGCTGCCAACCGCAGTGGACGTATTTGAATTTTGATGCTGAAATTATTCCTGGGGGAGAGGAAAGGACGGCTGGTCAGCCCACTGCCCCCAAGTCTTCACTGCGTAGGGGCCCTGTTGTCTCCCACAGCCTTCAGCAAGGCCCCGATGGTGACTGTGTCAACCCGAAAGCCAAGTTCCAATCCTAGCCCCATCCCTCATGAGTGCTAAGATCACCCAGGGTTCTGTCAGTGCCTCAGTTTCCTCACCTGTAAAATGGGGGTGAATGATAACACTGCTAATAATAGTACTGAGGGTCATTGCAAGGATTAAATGCATTCATGGCTTGGAGGAGCTTGGCTTGGGACAAAGTTAGCGCTCATCGAAGCGATGGCCTGTCCCAGCCTTCCAGCCCAGGAGGGAGCGGTTGAGCGGGAATCAGAGGCTAATTTTAGCCCTGATGACACCTCCTGGCTGCCTGCCTTGTCCAAACATCCTCGGCCAAGCATGAGGTTCAAGGCGGTCCCCACCCCCCAACCTCTGACATCCAAGGAGCCTGTTTATTCATTCCTGTCGGCCAGAGCATTCCTCGCCTGCCTGCCTGCCTGCCTGTGCCTGCCATCCAGCTCCATCCTAGTGGGTGTCACCCATCCTGGATCAGGACCACCTCACCTGTAGGCCCCTTGGAGACAACCCATGGCCCGGGACAGTCGGAGGTGGGGGCAGGGAAAAGGGTGAGTGATAGTCACTGCTACCCCAGACTCTGGCATCCCCCGGAGTCTCCGTTTGCAGTTCCCTGAGTAACACTCCAAGCTTCTGTCTGTGTGGACTCTCAGATGCCTTAATTTATTCGGCACCTGTTTACTGAGTGCCAAGTCCTGCTGGAGCCCCAGACCCTGCCCCACGGAGCTCCCAGTCTTGGGGAAAAGTGACGACAGGCCAGGAAACGGGAGAGTTTTCAGCCACGCTTAATACTGTTCATTCATTCATTCATTCATTCATCCGAGGCGTGTTTCTCAAGGCTGTCCCATGTGTCAGGCACTGTTCAGGCTGCTCGGAGCACAGCCGGGCACAGAGCAGGCCAAGATCCCTCACAGAGATAACATTTTGATGGTAGAGAGGCATGAGACAGTTAATCATGCCAGTAAGTCTAATACATGGTCTGGTGAAATGGCAGTCATTTGTACAGAGAATAAAGCAGGAAGTGATTTGAGAGGGAGATATCTGAGGGAACCAGAGAGCTGTCAGGGTGGAGGGAGTTCCAGGCAGCAGGAGCAGCACGTGCAAACGTCCTGGGGCTCAGCCACTGGGGCAAGGCCACAGGACCTGTTCTCTGCCTTTGGGACTGTAGGGGCCACGGGAGGGTCCTGAGCAGAGGACGAGCCCGAGGTGGCCTGAAATCCTCCTGCCTGGCTCTCCCCTCGTTCTGAGGTACATCTCCAGAACTGTCACCCTTCAGGCCAAGGGACTGGGCCAGCGGCTGCAGCTGGGCTGGAGACCCAAGTGGCTGCAGGTGGATTCTAACCCTAAATGAGGACTTCCGGAACATTTGGAGAGCCTGCGTTGGGGGGAAATTGTTGCTCCCTTGAGATTGCCAGTGATGATGGGGGTGGAGTTGGCAGGGTGGGGGGTATTCTGAGCACTTCTTCGCCACGTGGCATCTCCATACGCTCCCTGCAGGGCTGGGCCCGGAGCCCAGCTTGCCAGCATTCTTGGCTCCGTGTTTTGCCAGTGGAAGGACAGGTGTCTTAGAAAATTGGACAACATCCTCTGAAAACAAAACAACAAAATCTACGCTCTTCTGTCTCCTTGTCCTGACAGATCTTCTCCAAACCATTTTCTTTCTTGCAAAATACCTTCCCTGGCTTTTCCGACCCTGAAACTGCCACACACGCTCCACCAGACCTTTCTAGGGGAGAGAAAGGGCCCTTTGTTCCCTGGGGCCCCGCAGAGCCCCTGGAATGTTCTGTCTCTCGCAGCAGCAACGCACCTAGGCACTTTTTTTTTTCTTACCTGGTTTTGCAACCAGCTTTTTTCCACTCAACAATAGGTGGCCCCACAGCTTTTATTTCCAGAAATTGGAAAATGAAGCGTATCTGGCAATCCCCTTCCTCACCCACTGTGGGCTGAAATTTAAGCCCCATGAACCCGGCAGGGCTGGGGTGCCAGGGGCGGGCAGACCCGAATGTGCCCGGGGGCCCTGGGTGAAGAAAGGCCGGGAGTGGGCAGCACAGGGATGACAGGTTTCTGTCACCGTGAGTTCCCCCACTCCCTCTCCAGGTGGCAGCCCCAACACCGTAACGCCAGGCAAGGAGAGGCCTCACAGGTTAACATACCATCGGAGGAGAGACTGAGGCCTGCGGATTTCCAGCCCCTGCACACAATCCCACCCTGCAGAGAAGGTATGGGAGGGCAACCGCCTGAAGGGGGTCCCAGCATGGGTTCCGGTTTGCAGATGGCACAACTGAAGACCAGAGAGGCTATGCCACTCACCCGAGGCCACACAGCTGCCGGCCAGATACGCTGTGAAGCTCTTAGGTTTAAGAACTCTGAGTCAGATAGACAGGTACCAGCCCAGATGCACCACTTAGGGGCCACAGGTGGATTCTGACATTAAATGAGGACTTCCTGAACATTCCAGAACTTCTTGGTGCTGGGGGAAAATTCTACTGTTTGGGCAATGCCAAGGGAGATGGAGTTGGGGGCAGAGAATTCCAGGCACTCTCTGAGCCTTGGTGGTGTACCTGTCTGCACAGCGGGGATCTTTGTGATGCCTTTGACTTGGGCCGGGAGCCTGGATGGGAGAGGGAGGCGCTGGTGGATGACAGGAGAGAGGCCTCAAGGGCCTCTGCCATGCCTGCCAGTGACCGCGGGCTTGAGCCAGCCTTGCCAGCCCATCGCTTACCTGCCACCCACACCACACACCTGCGGCCCACCCCATGGGCTGGCTGGAGGCCAGGGTCTTGGGAAGCAGACGGGGCCCTTGGAGGGCCGGGCCAGGGTTTCCTTGCAGGCTGGGGCAGGACTGGCCTCCCAGGACTGGGGAGTATAGAGTGGTCACCGCCTCCAACTAAACTGACAGCTGAACACCTCATTGTTTCTCCTTCTCTCTCCCTCTTTCTGGAAGTTTCTCTGAGGCTCAAAGGAGGATGGGAACCCGCCTTGAGCGCCGGCCATGTGGGTCAACATCAGGAGACACCAGCACTCCTCACACCCGAGCACCATCCTCGTACCCTGTCACCTTCCTGTGCCCCTCACATCACACATGTATCTCGTTTCTCACCCATCCCAGACGTGGGGGGGTGTGCCCTCCTCTTGAGCTGGCAGCCACCCTTTGGCTCACAGCCCAATGCCTCAGGGATCTGCACTTTCCAGTGATCTGCCAGCTCTCTCACTCACCGAAGGCGCTGCGGGTCTGATGCAGGCAAAGAGCAGGGCTGGGGGGCACAGACAGCCCTAACTCACTCCCCATGCTGGCTGGCCCCAGCTCATTCTAAGCCTGAAGGTCCCCCACACTTGGCCTGGGACCAACCCCTTTCCATAGAGGCCCTACCTGGCTGGCACCAGCCAGGCAAGCCACCCCCAGAGAGGGTCAGGAAATACTTCGTTGGTTCTCTCTGGCTTTGGGCAGGAGGTTCCTGTCTGCCCCCTAAAGTCTGAACCCCAGGGCCTGGTGGTTAGTCCAGCTACACATCCGGAAGCAAGGAGACCTCAGTTCAAATCCATTGCAACCCGCTCCACCCCACCCCATGCTCCACTTCCCAGCTGTGCCAAGCAGGCAAAAATGGCAATAAAATCTGAAATTGTAGGCAGAATAAGTGGATTTAAGGCTATAAAACTAAATGATGGGAGAGACCATGAAAGGAGGCCTCTGAGAAGGAGGATGTTGGGGTGGGGAGCGGAGGGGATCAACAGGTAAGGATGGGGTCAGGTGTGTCCCTTGGCCAAACTGGGAAGGGGGTGACATCTGGGTGGTGCAGGAACTCGCTAGGCGGGTCCAGTGGGGGAATGAATGCGCAAGAGGTAACCTGTGTTCCAGTTACACACACAGGTTTCGTCTCCAGGCCCTGCAAAGTGACAGGACTTGCTGGAGGGTGCGGGTGGGCAGAGCGTCGGTGATCAGGAACCCTACATGCCTCCCACGAACCCCAGTCTCCAACGTTCCCTTCTCTGCAGCTCAGGATCAGGGCTCAGCTGGGACTGGGGCTCTGCCAGGGTCGGGGCTCTGCTTTGCCACAGTTTGCGTGCCTGTGTGCTCAGTTGTGCCTGATTCTTTGCAACCCCATGGACTGCAGCCCACCAGGCTCCACTGGAATGGGTTGCCATTTCCTACCCAGGGGATCTTCCCCAACCGGGGATCGAACCTGCATCTCCTGTTTGGCAGGTGGATACTTTACCACTGAGCTACCTGGGAAGATTGTTGTTACTTACCCCAGAAGCACCATCCCCAGAAGCTGGCCCTGTCTTCCAGCTTCCTGCTGCCCTGTGGGACCGAGTTCAGGCTGCGACAGGCCTCTGGGAGGCTCAGGCAGGCTGAGTACAGAAAAATTGCTACCCGTGCCTCCAGCCTGGCTTCATCTGCCCCAGTCCCCACCGCACTCATGGCCTGGTGACAGATGGCTAGAACTCCCAGGGGATGTGGGGGGTGTCAGAGTCCTGAGTCCAGATGTGTGCGGGGACCCACTGCGGAGAGCAGCACCTCCAGCACCCATGTATTTGCTGCACAGCGACAAGTGGGTGTGAAGCAGAGTCCAGAAGCAGGGGGGGAGGAGCACCCAGGCCTCCCCCGGCTGCAGGCCCAGCCCATCAGGCCCCGTCACAGAGAGCCTCCTGGAAGCTTCCCAGCCTGGCCCAGGGGCAGATAAAAGCCCTCCTCAGCTCTTCTGGGGGGATCTCAAAGCGATGTTGAACAGCAACTCTTTCCACAGTAGAACCTTCCTGCTTGGATCCACCCCTTGACAGGGAGCTCATTCGCTCTAGAGACAGTAAGGGAGCATTCTCAGTACTAGCACAGGCCCTGTGTTATAGAGGGGGGAAGCGGAGGCTCCCAGAGAGGCAGTTCCCCTCCTCAGGCCCCTCAAGGGTAACAAGCAGGACCAGGGTCCCCATCCACACACTTGCAGACAGAGCCCATGGAACTTGATGACAAATTATGGAAATGGCTTTGACCTCTCCTCAGCCCTCCATAAGAGACCTGCTTTGAGGTTTGTGGGGGTTTTCTTCTTCTTTTTTTCATCTTTATTTTTATTTATTTATTTATTTATTTGGCTGTGCTGGGTCTTAGTTGCAGTATGCAAACTCTTACTGCAAATTACAAAGCAAATTTGGCCTTGGAATGCAAAATGAAGCAGGGCAAAGACTAATAGAGTTTTGCCAAGAAAATGCACTGGTCATAGCAAACACCCTCTTCCAACAACACAAGAGAAGACCCTACACATGGACATCACCAGATGGTCAACACCGAAATCAGATTGATTATATTCTTTGCAGCCAAAGATGGAGAAGCTCTATACAGTCAACAAAAACAAGACCAGGAGCTGACTGTGGCTCAGATCATGAACTCCTTATTACCAAATTCAGACTTAAATTGAAGAANTCAGATTGATTATATTCTTTGCAGCCAAAGATGGAGATGCTCTATACAGTCAACAAAAACAAGACCAGGAGCTGACTGTGGCTCAGATCATGAACTCCTTATTACCAAATTCAGACTCAAAAGAGCTGTCAGAGGGGATTTAACTGAAACATCCCTTTCAAATGCAGAAGACTGAAGCCCCAATATGACATTTTCCAGAGAATATTAGAAGAGTGGAAAAGCAGAGTACAAAGGCCGGCAGATTCTTATTTTTTTGGGGTGTGGATGCTCAGGAAATTCCAGGGGTAACCCCTGAAACCTGATCACGTCCTTGCATATTTGTCAGGGTTCCTTCCGCATGACCTTGTCATGGGCAGGATTCCTCACGCTGGCTCCCGGCAACAATGTATGAGTAACTGAGGCAAATTTCTGTACCTGATTTTATTGAAGAGCACGAACATGACAGATCAGTTGTATCAACCAAATCTCCCAAATAAATTCAACTTTAAGATTTAATGAATAGTGTACATTTATTCAAATTTCCCTTATATTTCCTAGGAATGAATTGTTTAACACAAGTTACTGAGCTTTTTCATTTATTTTTTCTTTATATTATTCCCTCTGTTTTATAGGCTTCTCAGGTGGGACTAGTGGTAAAGAACCCACCTGCTAATGCAGGAGACATAAGAGACGTGGGTACAATCCCTGAGTCGGAAGATCCCCAGAGAAGGAAATGGCTA